>VYXC01009429.1:51364-74437 GCA_013397175.1 Platysteira castanea | reverse complement strand
TTTAAATCTACTGGATTCTTAGATTAACCAAGAGTTTCCTCAGCGTTGCTGCGGTACTGAACTTGGGTTTAACAGCAGTTAGGCTACAAGTGTCTCCAGTCTCTGTGCCCGGGGTTTTAACCTTTATTTTATATTTTTATTTTAAATTTTTCTTTCTTTTCAATAAAAGTCAATTTTTTAAAATCAAAAAATCAAGGGTTGTTCTTTTTATAACACATGATAATGATAAAAAATCATTAAATATTAATTCCAGAACACCTTGGAAAATCATGACATTTTTCTTAAGAGTGGTTAATCATTCTATAAAGTGCCAGCATTTTGACTGCATTTTTAAAAGCTCCAAAAGATAAAAATAAAACCAGAAAACTGTGATAGCAGAAATGTCATATTTTAAATTACTAGCTACCTACATACTTATATCACTTTATTCAATTTCATACAGAAATACCAGATCTACTGAAAAGTGTTCACAGTAATTCCTGCTCTCTGGCCATTTCATTCAGTGTATCAATAAATAGAACAGGTTGAATATTTTGCAGGAAAACAAGTTTTTAAATTACAAAATATGTTTTTTCACATATTTAATTTGGCTTGCAGAAGTAACTTTTGGTTTTTTCCTAAAACAAAATCTAGAAGTTGAATTGTCTTAAGTTTCAGCTGATCTATAAAGGCTGAGAGTTTCTCTGAGAGAGAATCTCCCCCTGCCAGAAATAAATTATGCCAAAACAAGAGACAAGGTAACCAAACAGTTACCTGTCCCCACTGAGGAGGGGAGGCTGTGGGATAGACTACATAAATCTTCTGCACTAATGGAAGTGGATCATTAAATGATAACAGCTAAAATTTCAAATTAGGTTGTTGCAGGAATGAACCCATACCAACTCACAACATTACAGAATTACAAAATTACAGAATCTGGTCCAACCTCCCTGCTCAAACAGGGTCATCCCAGAGCATCCAGGCAGTTCTTGAATATTTCCAGTGTGAGAGATCCCACAACCTCCCTGGGCAATCTGTTACAGTGTTTAAGTGCCCACAAAGTAAAACAAAAGATTTTTCTATGTTCAGATATCTTGTGCCCATTGTCTCTTGACCTGTTACTGCATGCCACTGAGAAGAGTCCAATCTCACTGTTTCATTCCCTCCTGCAGAAGATTTACTCACATTGTTAAGATCTCCCCATGTTGATGCAGGATCAGATACTCCAACCTAGCTCTAGGCTGAAATAAAGATGCTTTAATAGATAGAGCAAGAGATGTGTGTGGAACCAAAGAAACACAAGGAATTCATGTATTATATGTCATCTCCAAGAAAGCAAGGCTTCATCATGCGTGATGGGTACTTAGGAGGAGAGACCACATAAGAGGAATGTCACCCCATTCCTCTGTCTTCCACCAGTTTGTGTGTTGAATATGCCAAATGGAATGGGATATCCCTTGGGTCACCTGGGGTCAGCTGCCCCGGATGTGTCCCCTCACAATTCCTTTTGCACCCCCAGCATCAGGGGCAGGGCAGTGCTTTCCAGGCATTGGTTGTATTATTAAAGACTGTGAGGAAAACTCTTCCTGCTATGGTCAGATTTCAAAATTACTACAGTCTCACACATTCTGTGAGGTCTGGAGGCACAGCAATGTGAGAGGCCCTGTCATTGAAGTCTTCCAGGGTGTTGCACTGAAAAGAACAGGACATGCTTGTACCTATTTGTGCTTATCATTAACAGCTGATGGTCACAATGATCCTATGACAGCAGCAGTGGTTATTGCAAGATGCTGCAGGCAAAGCGTATTTGAAGCCATATATATTGTTCTCAAAACAAGTATGTATCAATTAACTTGAGTTAATTAACCTCCCATAATACTTTTACTTCAGTGATCATGCTTAAATTCTTATATTTTTGATCTTTAGACCTTAAAGCTCCTTGAAGAGGAATCAAGGTTTATCTTAGAATCGTAGAATCATGGAATGGTCTGCTTTGGAAGGGACCTTAAAGATCATCCAGTTCCAACCCTCTGCCAGGGGCAGGAAAATATTCTACTAGATCAGGTTACTCAGAGCCCCATCCAGCCTGGCCTTGAACACTTCCAGGAATGAGGCACCCACAGCTTCTCTGGGCAACCTGTGCCAGGGCCCCGTCACTCTCAAAGTAAAGAATATCTTCTTAATATCTCTTAATATCTCTTCTTAATATCTTAATATCTCATCTAAACCTACTCTCTTTCTGCCCTTGTAGATAGTCTCTCTCCATCTTTCCTGTAGGCTCCCTTCAGGTACTGGAAGGCCACAATTAGGTCTCTCCAAAACTTTCTCATTTCCAGGGTGAACAATCCCTATTCTCTCAGTCTTTCCCCACAGGAGGGGCTCTCCATGCCACTGATCAAATTGGTGGCCCTCTTTATTGTGCTAGTGCAGGAAGAGGGACATGGATAAAGTCACTGCATTAGCAGTTAAGGCATCATTCTTGTGACCAAACACCTTGTCCCTTTTCAAAATAATTTATGCCTGACCTATCCCTCTTTCATATAATTTCATAAATAGTCATTTCATAATGGCCTCATTAGTCTCTAAAGGATGTTAAAAGGAAATAATCACAGCACATATTAAGCATTCATTTTCTCTATCCTGTAGAGGAGACAGCTGTCAAGGAAGTGTTTTGATAAATCATGAAACCAAATGAATATCAAAAAAACCCCAGATATTAGTTACAAGTCATTGTCATGTAAATAATCTATTTGTTTCATAAATATTGTCCTAATTGTCAGAAAGACAGCATGAAGCAAAACCCAATGTGATTAGACCAAGATGTAAACAAGAATATAAAAGATTGATCAAAAACATTTAAAAGTTACCCAGGATCTAATAATTTGTGGATGTGGCTTGCTCTAGGACGAAGTGAAAATAACAAAAAAGTGATCAGAGAGGAAAAATATAGTGATCCTTAAATGGCAAGATGCTGAAGAAAAATAATGTGATTTTATGGCAGGGAAAATAAACAATAGTGAAATGAAAGATGAATTGTCTTAAGAATGATTATAAGGAACTAGAGACAGAAGACAAAGGAAAAGCAAGAATATTAAATAATTACCATCAACCAACATAATTGGGGAGAGGGGTGAAGAATTGTTTAGTCACTTTTACAGTTGTGGAAAGGTGGGATCCTTTGAGAATGGTAAAATGACAATTCATGGAATGAAAAAAAAGCCTTTAAGGGAAATGAAGTTAAAAAAAAAAAATGGAATACTGGATTAAAAGGAGGATCACACAGTCTATCTATCCATGTCAAAAGCCTATGGAATAAGTCAGCTACTTAAACTGTTCAAAAAGGAGAGGTGGGAATATGAAATGAGAGACCACTTGTTTTTCCTCATGGATATTATTCAAGAAATTATGTAGAAGAATATATTAAATGTAACATTGATTGACTGTCACGACCAGTCAAATGTTTATGATTAACAACATGATAAATTTCCCTGACATTTATTAGATGGTAAGGCATTTATATATTTTTAATATATTTTACTTTTAGTACGAGAAGAGAGCACTGGGCTCTGTACTCAGCAGCTGCCAGATAAGGTGCAGACCTGCTGTGGACTATGGGATTTAATGTCTCTGTGTGAGACTTTGACTTGACTGGTGTTTAGCCATGTCTTGATAGTGAGTTCAGAGGCTTCAATTTCTGCCCTAATTCTCTTCCCTCCTTTTGCAGGATGCTTTTTTGGAACAGGGGCTCCCTGTTGCTATGTAAAACATCTTAGCACTTAGCTACTGTTTTCCTGAATGCGACTGAATTCAAATAATTAATCATAGTAAAATGATACCCAAAAAGTTAGTGAGGAAGAAAGGCTGAATCGTGAAGGTAGATAAGAAACTGTCTTTTGAATTAAAATTGCTAACAGAGGTCAAACACAAATTTAAAAAAAAAAAAAAAAAGGAAAAATTCTGAAAATGGCCTTTAAATGTGCCATGAAATATACAGCTCCCAAAGAGAAAATGAAGAGAATGCCATCTCAGTGTGCTGTGGAAGGGTAGTACAGCTCTTAGGAGGTGGCATTATTGCTGTGAAAGCTCTTAGTTTACCTCACCCAGAGCACTTTCTGCAGCTTTGCTGCAATACCTCAGCAAGAACATAATCGCCCTTGAGCTAGGAAGAAGCAGAGCAGCAAGAATAATATCCTTGGAGATGTGTCATAAAGAAAGGTTAAAGGAGTTTAGTTTAATGCAATATAAAAAGAGACTTTATAAGAAATTAATTGAAGTTTCTGGGGCTATTAACAAGGTACTAGGCATGATTTGAGAACAGAAAAATAAAGCTCCTTAGAAAGGCTGAATACAATACTTAGCCTGTTAAAACACACAACACGCAACAGACCAGATGCTCATCTGGGGAAGCTTGAGGTCAGGCTATGAATTGCATCAAATTGCACTAATTTACACCTGCTGAGGATCTATCTTGAAATTAATTTGCCCTCAGAATATTCTTGTTCACATTAAACCTTTTCATTTTGGTAAGTAGAATAGCTTACTAAAATGGATAAATAATTCCTTCAAAGTGACACACTGAGTGAGTATCAAGAGGCTTTTTCCTTTTGTTTTATTTTATTTCTCCCTTGGTGTCATGTTTCCTTTTCTCCTGCTTTCATTCAAAGTCTGCTAAACAGTACAATCGGGAGGGATCAGAATAGGGCTCTTTGATCAATCAGTCTTTAGACAGAAGTTGCAGGAAGACTTTTTCCCCTCCATGAAACAGTTCAAGCGTTTTGGGATCTTCTCAATGTCAAGTTTAATTTCGTTTATTTCTTTATCTTAGTGAAGTACTTGCATGGGGGAAAATATTTACTTTGGAAAGATGTTGCCCTTAGATCACATTTTCAATTGCATTCTTACTTGACATGTTTTCGAAACTTAAGGTTAATCTGGGCTGACATACACTTGGTTACAAAATAAGGCCTCTATATTTTCATTATAATGTGTTTGCTAGTAGTTAAGCTTAATGGGAAGCTTCTCCATCATGTATAATTTGGAAAAGTTACTTTATGATAACGATTTCATTATTTTCCAGGGAGTGCCCTTGGAGAGACCTGGACCTACACCAACTCTCAGGTATTTTTTCTAACAAATCTTGAACTGAATGGCAGTCAAAAAAGTACAGAAGAGTGGAAAATGAACAAAATGCCATGGAATCAACCCATGATTACACTAAAAGAAAACAGAGACAATAAACACATTAAATTCCAACAAGAACTTGAAAAGTTATTCTGTAAGATGAGTTATTTCAAATCACCTTGTACGAATAAGTTAATTGTGTAGCTGGATTCTGCTATGCAGAACTGGCTATGAAGTCTCAGCAAATTCTGGTAGAAATGAGTCCAAGGCAGCCTTTGGGCCCACAAAAGAGTCTCTGTGTATTGTGAAGAGTGGACCATGTGTCATGGTCTGTATCCATCGATGTTAGCTCAGAACCTGCTTCTCCAGGTACTGGGAATCAGCACACTCCAGATGCCCTGGGCTTTATAGTTCAGGTGAAAGACTAACACTTAATTTACCGGACAGTTTCTGAAGATCTGCAGTTTATATAATCCAAGATATTCCCAAATCCCTTTATCACTCTGCTAGGCAAACAAAGCATCATCATTTCTATTCACTTCATCCAACAAACTCACAGTCAGAATCATGGATCAGATTTAGGATCTCTGTGTGCATGTCCAGAGCAGTTTTAAAATCTTTCCTGCTCTGGTGGTTTACATTGGGTAAAGGCAAATTCAGCAAAACATTGGGGATCAGTGCAAGGAGGGGCTGAGGTCATTTGGCTTGTTCAGCCTGGAGGGAACTGAGGCACCTCATTGCAATTGCAGCTTCCTCAGGAGGGGAGAAGGAGGGGCAGACACTGATCTCTTATCTGTGGTGACCAGTGACAGGAGCCAAGGGAATGGCCTGAAGTTGTGTCAGGGCAGGTTTAGGTTGGATATTAGGAGAAGATTTTTCGCCTAGACCGTGGTTGAGCACTGGGACACACGGCCCAGGGAAGTAGTCTCAGCATCAAGCCTGACAGAGCTCAAGAAGCATTTGGACAATACTCTCATGCACATGGTGGGATTCTTGGGATGTCCTGCACAGGGCCAGGAGTTGGACTTGAAGATCATCGTGGGTCTCTTCTGACTCAGGATATTCTATGATTCCATGAGTCCATCTGAGGCTTCACTCATTACATGGAGAACGGGAGGATGTGGAGACACGTGTTTGCCTACAGTCAAAACCACACTCTCTCACTTGGAGTTTAAATCATGCACTCAATCCATGCTGTCAGTAAAGGGTGGAGGCAAAAGTACCCTCATCTTTTGCCTCTGTTAAATATGCTCGTGATACCTTTTTTTTTAGTGCAACAAATGCATCAGGATTTACATACTATATGGCATGAGATGGAGAGGAAGAGCTCGCTGGTCAAAATAAGTACTCCTATCTTTTTGCTCATTGATGGGCAATTGCAGCTCACTTTTGACTTAAATAGGATTATATGATTTACCTCTCTCAGAGCCTTTTATCCTTATCAGTGAGACAATTGCAAGCAGCTGTTTATTTCAAAACAGACTAGAGAAAAACAAACAAACAAAAGCCGAGGCTGAATCACAGATGAACACATCCACAACCTGTACATCTTGTATGTAATTTGAAATATTTCCTGTCCTAAAAAATGAAACTAGTGATGCAGATGGAAAACAAATCAACCCACTGGGCTTAAATACTCACAGGCAACAATGAGGAAGACTGAAATTTTCTTTTTTCTCTGAATAAGTGCTGCTGCACAGACTAACCATGCACTACTAACCATATCTAAAGAGCTGATATGCTCAAAGTACATCCTGTTGGGAAGCAGAGCATGTGGAATATGACCATTTCCTTTATGCAATTCAAGGAAAACCAGCAACAGGTTGTGCAAAACATAAATCAAATTGGGAGAATTCTATAAGTAGCACTGGAAAAATGAAGACAGCTTTTAAATGTGTACCAACTAAGGAAAATAATCACTTGGAGTTAATTGACTCTAGTTGAACACCTGAGGCATATGATAAGTTCACAGCATTTATTTCATTTTTTTAAGTTCCTTCCAGTTTCTTCCTTATTTGCAGACACAAAGCTGAAAACACAATGATGTCTATGTTATTTATATTAGAAATTCATATAAAAATATTTCACTCTAGCCTCTTTAAATGATAATAGAGCTGGGGTGTCAAATTTGACATAACAAAAATTTCCTGATCTTCTGAAAGCTTCATTTATTTGTTTGTTGTGGTTGTTTTGTTTTCTCTCGCTTTGTTTTAGTTATGTCTTCTGAAACATATTTCAAACAAAAATCTATATGTACTTTGTTATTTTTCTAAAATCTTCTTCATCTAAACGTGCTTCTAACCATTTTTATTCACTGGATACTGTGATGATGGGATAGAAGATCTCTTCACACCAAACTGAATCTAAGACATAATGCTCAAAGCAGTTGAGACAGTGACGAAGCTACAGGAAGGGATAGAATCTGACAGAAATAGTACCATAATATTCCCCCATGTAGCCCAGATGAACACAGGTAGCTTGTGCTAACATATCTATTTTAACCATTCTCATGGCAGGTGATTACAGACAAGTGGTTTTACTCTATGTATAAACCAGAATAAGTGATTTGGAGCCGTCACTTATAACTCCAGAAACCTTTCAGCCTATTCGAACCAGATTTTGGTGTCAGGCCCTTTTCTGTTGCCTGGAAGAAAAAACAGCTGAGGAATTTAGGAGGTGTATTTAAATGTGTCCTAATCTAGTTATTCTCATGGTAACATTCCTTTTCTCATCCTTTCTAAACTGATCTTCATCCTTACCTTTAGCTGCATTGTTCCATTGTGCTATATTGAAAATGGATAATAATTATGGAAAAGAGAGATTCCATATCCACAGTGGGGACCTCTGAACTAACTACAAGGGGTTGTACTTCAAGTACATCAAGTACTTCAAGTACTTCAGGTCAGTACTGTAGTGCTTAATTTTAGTGGTTTGTCAGAGGACAGCATCTGCAGCCTGGTTTATCGCCTGTTATTAAGAGTATAATGTATAAATCCATGATACTGACCCTTGGAATCGTCTAAGATAGTTAATTGCAGATACTATCATCTGGATGATGCTTCCCAGGTATTTTGGTGCATCTTTCCCAGTGCAAATTGTCATCCTGTTGAAGCAGGTAGTCCAACCAGGCCACTTTTTGATCAAGATAGAAGTGTTAGGTGCTTCTTTTTCACATGGCAGCCAGTAATTAAAAATACTCATCTGCAGTAAATGAAACTCTGAATCAACTCTGCCTTCTGATTTAAATCCGGGATGTTGCATCCCAACTTCCAGCATCCCAGCTGAACACACAGACCATTTGATCAGTGACTATGCTCAGCTATTACTTTCATAAAATCTAACAATGTTTAAGGAGTGAAGCATAAATTGGACTATGTGCAAAACAAAAGGAGACTGAGTCTCTAATTTAATGGCAGTGAAACCCATAAAGAAAAGACAAATGCAGTCCTGAGCTTTGCCTGAAAGTATTTGCACTCAAATAGCCTATGAAAAGTCACTTGAGACCAGACATAGTCATACAGATATCAGACTGTCCAATAATTTTTTTGCTGAAGCTGTTTTTGTTTCTGTAAGTTAATAAATATTCATCAGCTGAGACTGTAGAAAACCATAACAGTAACCATTTAGCACAGAAGACTGGCTCTGTGTTCTTAAACTTGAGTAGCTGAAGATTATTATTTGTTGATTTATTTATTCACCTATGTGTTTTTACAAGGTAGAGTGTTTTCAACAGGAGACAAATGGGAACAGTATACACTCAAATACCTCATACTATAAATGTTCATGCATTGACTGAATGTGCTGACTCTGGTGCCTTGGCATGGGCCTCTCACAGGGTCACAGCCTCCCTCAGCATTCCCCTGCTCCAGTGTGGGGTGCTCCCCTGGCTGCGGGTGGATCTCTGGCACCCCATGGATGCCCACGGGCTGCAGGGGCACAGCTGCCTCACCGTGGGCTGCACCCAGCCCTGCAGGGGAACCTCAGCTCTGGCACCTGGAGGAGCTCCTTCTCTTCTTCTTCACTGACGCTGGTGTCAGCAGGGCCATTTCCCTCACATATTCTCACTCTTCTTTCTCTTCCTATTGTTGTGCAGTTCTTTTCCCCCTTCTTAAGTACATTATCCCAGAGTCACTACCAGTGTCACTGATGGCCTTGGCCAGTGGTGGATCTATCTTGGAGCCATCAGGGACTGGCTCTGCTGAACATGATGGAAGCTTCTGACAGCTCCTCACGGAAGCCACTCCTGCAGCCTGCCCACTAACAAAACCTTTCCATGCAAACCCAATCCATTACTTGACTAAAAGGTGAAAATTTCTCATCTAGGTCTCTTCTGCCAGAAATTCTATCTTCTTTCCTGTCTCTTTTAGAAAATCATTAAGCTATTCAGTTTCAGGAGAAGGATCAGTTTATGGATCTCGAGAGGACTAAACTATTTGGAAGTTAAAAGCCTTCTTCCTTTTGAAAGAATGAGTAAAATTTCTGTCTGCTGTAAAGCATGAGTTGAAATCATACTTTTCCTCGGTCAGTGTATGGGAGATCTTGGGTAGGTATCACTAATTTTCCTCCCCAGGAAAATGCTTTAATCCCTGGAAGGGAAACATGAAGTGTCCCAATTTCCTTCTCTTTTTCTTTGGATGGTGCAAGGAACCCATATAACATTCAATAGGAAGTATGAACTGTGAAGGAGGACAGCAATGGATGCTAATGTATTTACACCTTTCATAAAATGTGCACACTTGCAGAAATTTTTCAACACCATAAAGTTATCAAAGCTTCTTATTGACTCAAGTGGGCTTTTAATTTCACCCCAGATGTTTCAGAGTTGAAAACTTCTAGCAAGCGTTTTGCAAAGCTGACATCCAGAAAAAATTGATGAGTTCATAGGTGGTGTCACACAAGAATCACATCAAATCAATTTTTTGTCTTGCTTCATATTTTCAGGACACTCATTAAGCAATTCTAGGCATATTGAAAACGTATTTATCTTTACTAAATGTGTAAACAAATCCTTTGAATGTTGCTGTATTGAGCAGGCATGAACTCTAGAAAAAGATTCAGGAAAACAGAGTAATACAAAATTTTATCATACAGGCAATATCAGACAATGCCAGGTTCACCTTGCAGAACACATTTCTTTGTCACAAGGGCACATTGCTGACTCTTGTTTTACTTGGAGTCCACCAGGACCCCAAGATCCTTTTCTGAAAAGATGGAACTGATGCCTTAGGTTTTAACTTTTATATTTTTCAAATCCTGTACTGCCTAGTGTGTAACTCTGAAGTTTCTTGTGGCCTGTTAGCTGCTGTTCTCTCGTGCTGGTCAGCCATAACAAACCTCTCTAAGTTTCCTCATCAAGGACACCATGCCCCAAAATATGTAAACTAAAAGCCTCTGAAGGGGGGCAAACTCGGGGTAATTACACCATGAACTGAGGTTATAACTGGACAATTAACCCTGATATGCAACTGAACGAAACTTATAAAAGTGTGACGAACCCGTGACTCGGGGTCCATCTTGGGTGTAGCCTTTTGCCTGCCCAAGGTGTACCTTGAAGGCCCTTCAAATGCCAAATTCCCTTATTCTTGTCTAGTCTCTGTGTTTTAGGTGGCGCACTCAGGCATCAGAACATATAGTCACGCAAACTCAGAAATCAGAAGTAGCTGAATGTGATATTTGCAGCATTATTTTCTAGTGGATATTCACAACATTGTCTGTCGTAAGCTTACACAGGCCTTGAGGCTGACATCTCCAGGCTTTTCAACTGTACTGCATGATTTCTGCATCAATTCCTTTGATTACTTCTTGCAAATTATGTAGAATGACATTCCCAATGCATCAAGAAGCTTCAAATGATGAAAAATATACCCAATCTGCACCATATTGTTTCATTTATCAACAAAGTTCAATATTAACACTTTTTCATGCTACAAAACTTCCTCTTTAGTTTTTATTTTTTGTAAGAAACATACGAGTGGACTATGATGCAAAAATAGTTCAGTTAAATAGGAATTTGTTCATTATGGTTTGTTTAAAATTTTTAAACCTTCTGAATAATAATAATAATAACAATAATAACAATAACAACAATAATAATAATAATAAAAATAATAATAAAAAAATAATAATAGATTAAAATATATTTCTATGCAATCAATAATTGAATGATCAGTCATTATCACTTTACCATGAAAAAGACAGATCTTGACAATGGATCTTGAAATATTTTGCGGTGAGGCCTAAATTATTTAATCCATGTAAAAGTTGCAAGATATACAGCAGAGAAAGGAAATACTAAGGTGACACCTAGAAAAAGATGAAGACATATGAATCCAAATACTTCTGCTTCTATTCTTTCCCTAACATGCAAAAAAAAGAGAAAGAAGTATCTTTGATATCTTCNTCTGAAGGGGGGCAAACTCGGGGTAATTACACCATGAACTGAGGTTATAACTGGACAATTAACCCTGATATGCAACTGAACGAAACTTATAAAAGTGTGACGAACCCGTGACTCGGGGTCCATCTTGGGTGTAGCCTTTTGCCTGCCCAAGGTGTACCTTGAAGGCCCTTCAAATGCCAAATTCCCTTATTCTTGTCTAGTCTCTGTGTTTTAGGTGGCGCACTCAGGCATCAGAACATATAGTCACGCAAACTCAGAAATCAGAAGTAGCTGAATGTGATATTTGCAGCATTATTTTCTAGTGGATATTCACAACATTGTCTGTCGTAAGCTTACACAGGCCTTGAGGTTGACATCTCCAGGCTTTTCAACTATACTGCATGATTTCTGCATCAATTCCTTTGATTACTTCTTGCAAATTATGTAGAATGACATTCCCAATGCATCAAGAAGCTTCAAATGATGAAAAATATACCCAATCTGCACCATATTGTTTCATTTATCAACAAAGTTCAATATTAACACTTTTTCATGCTACAAAACTTCCTCTTTAGTTTTTATTTTTTGTAAGAAACATACGAGTGGACTATGATGCAAAAATAGTTCAGTTAAATAGGAATTTGTTCATTATGGTTTGTTTAAAATTTTTAAACCTTCTGAATAATAATAATAATAATAACAATAACAATAACAACAATAATAATAATAATAAAAATAATAATAAAAAAATAATAATAGATTAAAATATATTTCTATGCAATCAATAATTGAATGATCAATCATTATCACTTTACCATGAAAAAGACGGATCTTGACAATGGATCTTGAAATATTTTGCGGTGAGGCCTAAATTATTTAATCCATGTAAAAGTTGCAAGATATACAGCAGAGAAAGGAAATACTAAGGTGACACCTAGAAAAAGATGAAGACATATGAATCCAAATACTTCTGCTTCTATTCTTTCCCTAACATGCAAAAAAAAGAGAAAGAAGTATCTTTGATATCTTCATAAAATCATGGAAAAGATTATTGTGCAAAGTCCTGAAAAACAGCTGGAGGACAAAGAAGCCTTCAATCACAGACAGCACAGCTTCATGAGGGAATAATCCTGCTTGTCGAACCCAATTTCCTTCTACAAAAGGGTAACCCACAGAGTTGATCTAGGAAAGGCAGTAGATGAAATATTTTTGGACTTCAGTAAGTATCCTTAGGGACAAAGTGTCCAGCATTCAGCTAGATAAAGGCGTTATGGGATGGGTGAGCCACTGGCTCACAGGTCAGGCCCAAAGAGTCACAGTGGGTGGGCTGACATCAGACTGGTGACCTGTCACTAGTGAGGTTCCACAGGGCTCCATCTTCGGCCCTGTGCTCCTCAGCACCTTTGTTAATGACTCCAAGGAACACTACAAAAATTTGCTGATGACGGTAAATTGGGAGGAGCTGTCAACTCTCTTGAAGGCAGGGAGGTCCTGCAGAGAGACCTTGGCCAACCATAAGACTTCTACCAAGGGCAAGTGCCATACTTTGCACCTGGGATGGGGCAGCCCTGGATGTACGGACAGACTGGGGAATGAGAGGCTGGAAAGCAGCTGTGGGAAGGACCTGGGGTCCTGGTAAATGGAAAGTTGAATATGGGTCAGCAGTGCCCTGGCAGCCAGGAGGGCCAACCCTGTCCTGGGGGCATCAGGCACAGCATGGCCAGCCAGGCAAGGGAGGGGATTTTTCTGCTCTGATCTGAGCTGGGGAGGCCTCACCTTGAATATTGTGTGTGGTTTGGGCACTACAATATAAGAAAGACATTAAGCCATTAGAGAGCATCCAAAGGAGGAAAACAAGGATGGTGAAGGGTCTGGAGAGGAAGCCTTATGAGGAGCAGCTGAAACCACTTGGTCTGTTCAGCCTGGAGGAGGTTGAGAGGAGAGCCCACTGTGATCTTCAACTTCCTTGGGAGGGGCAGATGGTGATCTTTTCACTCTTGTGATCAGTGAGAGAACTCGAGGAAATGGCCTGAAGCTGAGTCAGGGCAGGTTTAGGTTTGATATCAGGAAAAGGTTTTCAACCCAGAGGGTGTTCAGACACTGGAACAGGCACCCCTGGGAAGCTGTTACAGCACCAAGCCTGCCAGAGTTCAAGAAGCATTTGGACAATGCTCTCAGGTATGTGGGGTGATTCTTGGGGTGTCCTGTGCAGGACAAGGAGTTGGACTTCAAAATCCTGATGAGTCCCTTCCAACTCAGCATATTCTATGATAGATTAGAAAACTCAAATTACATTTCCTAAAGTCCTCTTTCTATTTCTTAATAGCTTTGGATCTCTATAAAAGATATAATTTTCAACTTTGAAAGAGTTCCTAGAGAGCTAATTGTGCTCAACACCTGCTTCTTCTCCAGTCCTTAATTTATGATGTTGACAAAGGTTATTTTCTACCATGGAGTACCTTCAACTTCTTCTGCAGCATCAATTTATCTTTCCCTTGATTACAGAGAGATACAGCAACTGAGAAGATGAGAAAATGGGAAATTTTCAGTGATTTTGGTGCTGCAGCAGAAATCAGACCATACTGATGGGATCTGCTGAGTTTTTACTCTTACTACCTTAAGGGTTGCCCAGTGTTTTGTAGACCTCCCCTCTGAAAGCTTTGCACTCCTATGACCTGCAATGCACACACTGCAGCAACTGCCTTAATAAGTTGATGTTTCATAAAAGACACTGATGTAGAGAAAATGCCTGCACATTACTCACAAAGCTCTTTCTTCAATCATTCTTACAGCCCCCACCTCAATATAGAAAGGAACAATCATACAAAGTAAAGAGCAAGGGATTTCTGATAAGAATTGCTTTGTACTGGTGCTGATTGACTCTTTCCGACACCTTAAAGCTCCCCGCATCAGGTAATGCCTTTCCTGAAGCCACTGCTGGTTCTGGTTGATAAGGGTACTTGAAATGGTGACAGCTGTGATCTTGTTAAAAAGGGTCAAAAGAAGCAATCTTCGTAACATTTCAATGGTTGGATTATTGCTACTGAAGAGAGCAGTAAATGCCACTTACAACTAAATTTTCCACTTCATCCGAGGTGCGGATAACTGTTCTTCTGATACCTTTCCCCCAAGGAAAGCTCTGTAGCAGTAGGCAAAGGAAAGTAATTACATATTTAAAGGTACAGCTGTCTTAGATAAACTCAGTGCAGTGGGAAAAAAATATTAACACAAACCCAGGAAAAAAGAAAGGAATTACTTACAGACTTTTTTTTTTTCATTTAATATACTTTATTAAATCAGGGAAACCATGCCCAACAGCTCAAATTATTTGCTTAAAGTCAACTAAGATGCATAACTGTGTATTTATAGGTTTTGGGTTGTGTTTTTTTAACTACTGCCTAATTAAATGCCTCAGTCTTTTTTCTTGCCATGACTGCTTAGTCAAGCAGTTTCTTGCTTCCTATCCAAGGTATATAACCGCATTATATTAGCACTTTCCTTTTTATCTTTGCCTTTTCTTGCCTTTTTTAAACCTAAAACATGGGCTGATCTCATCTTTGACCAGCCATAGGGGACGGAAGAGGGGAACATCCTGTCAGTGATAAACAGGAGGCTTGGCTGTATAGACAGACACAGGAGATATCCTGCTTTTGGAATGGCAGTGTATACTCAGGCTTTGAATCCACAAAGTTGGTCAACTGCACAGTGCAAATCATTTCTGACTCTCAGAAACCTTCAGATTTTTTGGATGAATTTTGAAATAACATTAGAAATTGTAGGTATTGCATTTTTTGGTGGGCATGTCCAAAATTTGAGTGGAGTTTCTCCAATCAGGAGATGTACAGTAGCACAGGACAGAACAAACTCCAAGCAGTTTGAAGAATTTCTAGAAGGCTTAGGAGAAAGACAAACGCACAAATGCCCTACTCTGCGTTGCTCTGAATTCCCATGTGCTTTCCTAATTATTTTCTGCATGAAAGCAGTTTCTATGCAAGAAACTTCTATGCTACAGCTCACTGGACCTTACTCAATGCGATTTAGGGACACTAAACATCCAGGAACACTGGATGATGTGGGCAGAGAGGCTGTAGAGAGGCTAAAAGCACCAGATTGATGTGCCATGCTGTGTCACACAATGCAGTTGTGATGTGTTTGTCCCTGGCCTGTTTCTCTCTCTGAGCTGTGACATGTGTCCAGAGATGCTCATCTTGACAGGTCAGAGGATTTTCATGCTGAGATACAGAGCCACAATCTAAACATTTGTCTGTGTTTGCAGAGGGACTTTAACCAGGAGGTCATCTTTAGGCACTTCACAAGACTTGTAACACACTGAGCACTAGAGAGAAGGGTTTCTACAAAAGTTAGAGAAAGAATGAAATATAAAGAGAAGGAAGAAGTGCCTCCTATCTCCCTACAGAACAGAGAATTTAGAGAACTTTCTAAAGAAGATGTTAGAACAGAGGTCCTTAAATGTATATTCATATCCAGGACAGGAGTTCCCATATGGAAGCCGTTTGGCTAAGCAGAGTATATATTTCTTTTAATTTTCATTTTATTCTATGACTTCTTTAATTTTAATTTACAGACATTTCTGTATTTGGACAGAAAGCAAAAGTAAATGTGGATCTGAATATCAAGCCCAGTTGTTTAGGATGGCCCTTAATAGGATTTTATGTAGTGATTTTTCAATGCAAACTAGTCCATTAAATGGAACTCAGGTGAGCTCCCTACATGGAAACTTACAGTCAAATATTTTATATTGACATTTTTACTGATGACAAAATGCAACAAAATCTTAGAATAGAAAAAGAATGCTTACATTATATAAACATATATATATTTAAATTACTGTACATTTCTGCAATGTCTACAGTAAACAAAATACTACAGACAACAGTTTCCTATATACTTGAGGGCTCAAAAAATGTTTGTTTATTGATATGGGTGGGTTTTGGGTTTTTTTTTTTTGGTTTTTTTTGGTGAAGTATTTTATTCTATTCTGCTCCTTTTCTTTCTTTTGTTTTTTTATTTTATTTTTCCCCCAGCATGCCACCTTTTTACTTCTTCTGTTATTTTACAGACATTTCTATATATTGACCTGCTGATAGTGCAGTTCTCACTGTGACAGTCTTGAGTTCACCACAGTTTGCTTAAATCCTCTGCAGACTGGTAAACCTCCAACTGTAGTCACAAGCCTTTTTAGTCCAGGGAGCTAATTTAGTCAAACTAGATGGTTCTAAGCAGGTTGTCAGAGACATTATATTGCTCTCCACTGGCTAATTATGGGATTAAAATATTTCATTCAGGGTACTGGTTGATTTCCCACCAATTTCGTCCATTCTTAACACCACCCTCCCTTCTCTCTCCTCTGCGTGTGTTTAGAACACTATGTCTGAGGCTCCTCCATGCATAAGTTAAATGCTAAATTAGTCACAGTAGACTTCAGACTTTGTAAACAAGAGCATCATTTTCTCTTTCATAAAAGTGAAAGTTATACGTTTTTCTAGACTAGCAACTCTCACTGATGCTTGCAGCTTGCCACAAGCTAAAACTGTTCTAAACCTGACTTATTTAGTCACTACATAAAATACATCTGTCCAAGCTGAAGCAATTTTCCCCACATTTTGCAAGAGCCTGTACTGCGTCATCTGATGTTTCAAAATTCTAATTTGATGGCCAGCAGGATAACTGGAATGTTTTCACTACAGCTGTTCCTCGCACTGCAGTCTCTTTCCATCGTGCAGTGGAGATCTGCTAGGAAACACAGTTTATAACTAAAATAACTTGAATGTACAAAGTATTGCAGAGCCAAAGGACAGACACAGTGAGCCTGCAGCACTTTCTAGTGAATTTAAATGTTACTATTGAGTGAGAAGTCAAAGACAGATCCTAAAATGGTCTATTTTTGCAATACACTTCCATTTTTCTGGCAAAAGGTAACGCAGGAGAAATGGGAATTTAAATTTATAGATATTGTGCAAGCAATACTGGTTCTCATTAGCCTTGTGTTCTGCACCAGGAAGGGTGCAGGGTTCCAGATCTCAATAAAAGGACCCAGCAGCTAGTGTTGCAACAAAACTGCTGTAACAATAGTAATGACAGTATGATAATAATTAGGAAAAGAAATATAGATCATGAATAAATCTTCTGTTCCTTCAGCTGTTGGGAACTCCATTCTCATGGACAACCCATGTAAACAGCCCTGATGAGCTGCAGAGAACCCATCCATGGAGAGGTTCACTACCCCTCCTTACTGTGGCTCTGTATATCTAATATGACAACAAAACTGTAAATTTGTTTTGACAGCAACCTTTTTGTGCCTGCCAGAACATACCTGGCTATATGTGTCTAGAGCCTTCCAGTATGTTCCTCTTTATTTTTATGTCCAGTGTTATCTGGTGGTCACTCAGGCTGGTCTGTGAGGATCTCAAGCCTTAGCACAAGGCCCACCGTGGCTGTCAGTGTTTGCTCAAGAAAGCTAATTCCTTCAATTCCATGTGTTCCTCAAGACTCCCATTGAACCCTCATCCTTGTTGCTTACTGACAAAAATACTGAAATATACTGGATATTTTAACCTGCAAAAAGAAGATGTCATATGCTCCCTATGCAACACTTCAAATATTAATGATGTTTACACAAATATCTGTTTACTAATATATTAGTACCAACTAAATCACTGTGCATATTATCATGTACACCTCATTTAACTGCAGTCAGACCTCTCATGAATTTATATTAAACAAAATATTAGTGAATAACTAAATGTTTGCTCTGTCTTTGCAATCAGTAATTAAAATTTCCCAAACTGTCTTGGGATAATAGACTGAGTCACTAGTAAAAAAATTGCATCTTGTAGTGGGATTTACAACGTGAGAGTTTTTTATACTCTGGCATCCTCTTCCAATTACTATGATTTTTTAATATAATTTTTGAAGCTATAGCACCTGGGGAATAAAGTTTCACATGAAAAAGTTCTATTTACCATCTTTTTATGCATGAAAACAGATGGGGGCCTCAGACAGATGTAGGGTCCGCAGCATGTGTTTGACAGGATGGTCTTGTGTTAAAGGCACTAATTTGGAATTGAGAGGGTCTGTACTATTCTGTCTCTGACAAACAGTTTCTGAAAAGTCTTGAGTGAGTCACCTAATCTCATTCTTCCTCCTCTGTGTCACTAAAATAATCTTAATGATCATTTCTCACTTTTTTATCACTATCATTGATAACTATGAATCCACTGGAATGGAAGTTGATAGCACACTAGTAGTTAGTGAGCAAGAGCTTAGATTTCAAATGTGTTCAGAACAGAAGATGGTCCAAAATTATGAAAGGGATAGCTTAACCCAAGGAAGCAATCTTGGGAGTACAACAGAGGGGCAAGATACATTTATAAGGAAGAACATCAATGATAATTGGGAGTTCTGTAGGAAAATTTATCAAGAGATGCTGATGAAATTGGAAATTTGCAATCAAGGAACAGAATATGCTGGTTTTACAGATTCTCAAATATTTTATCCTTACCATAAAGCACAAATACAAGTAAACAAATTATTCAGCCTTCCTTGCCCCAAGTCCAGCTCTGGCAGCAAGCCTTACTGGTAAAGGTAAAGGTGTATGCTTCAATCTAATATGCATAGACATTTCACTTAACCCAAAATGGTATTTTAACTGACAATATCATCATATAAATCATAATGTGTCTATTAAAAAGACTAAGAATATCCATCTGACATTTTAGTATGCCAATATCCAGGTCATACTGAATTTCATGTTAGCATGACAGTGTAAAGATCAAATCTCGAGTAGTAAGTTATTCAACAGCAAAATTCAAGATAAGAAGTAAATGTAAAATTACTGGATAACTCAATAAAGATAAGAACATATAAATAATATAGGAATAATAAAGAAAGCATTGACCAGACTAATCTAGTTTATAGAGCCTAATGAAAATTAGATGTCTGAGGAAAACTCTGTGAGGGTGATGCAGACTTAAAGAATGAAGAATAAGGGTTTCTCCCCTTGAACTCAATGGTTCTTCAAAGACTTATTCAACATCAAAAACTCATTGTAATGGATGCCATTTTGAAAATCAGGGGTTAGCCAAACATAAAATATTTTCTGAGTACAGTGATAACAGCAACAACTTGAAACAACATGTCAGGTGACCTACTGGAACTTATAACACAGTGTTATAAGTTCTAGAGTCTTTGTACTTTGTTTTTAAACATAGAAGCCAAGAATTAGAAGTCTGTTATTCATAAATGAGTAATTGACAGTCACCAAAAAAAATGGACCGTGGCCACTATCAGCAGTAGGTAGGATCCCAAATTTTGAAGAATACCTGTTAGATACTAATTTATTGCCAAAAAGTAGAAAGAGTGGTGACAAAAATGTTGTACTACTGAGGTCAACACTCTGAATTACGGAGGTTAGTGGCAGGATTAGCAGTGGTAGCAAGAAAATGCACAGTATTATGGCTTCATGGAAATATCAAATGGAATGTAGCTTCTACTGAACAGTGATTAAAAATGGATTCACCCTCAAAGGTAGAACTCATTTCATAAGTGTTGTTGAAACCCTTTTTTTTTCTTTCTCTTTTTTGGGACAATCTACAGCATTATGTGGAAATACAGTACTCCCAAAAAGATGTTCTTAAACTCTTTTGAAAAAGAATAGACAAAAAGAAAGAGAGAAAGCATTCCCAAAGTACTGAATATCCCAGTGCTCAAAATTTTCATTTGAGAAACAGAAGACTGGCAGTACTGAACCTACTTGTCATGCTTTCTCCAAGCTCTGTTACTGACTATGGGCAATCTCCATATGTGTCTTTTTCTTATTATCCTGAAGGAAATGTGATATAGACAAGGGATTCATTTTCATTTCCCCTGCTGCTGGAGTACCTCACCAAACCCACACAAACTGTGATTTTTTGCTGCTGGTGAAATAACACTGTAATTGTCCTAGGTATTTCTACACAGAAGACACCAAAGTTTACATAGAAAAAAAAAAAAGTCACATTCCTCAATTCATTCTTTCTCTGTCTCAAAAAGGTATGGGATATAAAATGACTGCTTTGCAAATCAAAGAATTGTTGCTAAAGATATGCTCACATCCCAAAGACATAAAAATACTTGTTATATATTCTCAAGGAACTTATACAAATTCTTCAAGAGAAATGAGGAACCCAAACTTCAATCAGACCTCAAAGTGAAGGATTTGTCTTTGAATCACTGAAGAAAAGTCCTTTTAAGAGCATGCATGGCCAAGACTATAAAAAGAAAATGAAAATATCAAGAAGTCAAAATTAATGCACTGAGTGGAAAGACAAATCTCTTTTTAGGCTCAGTATTGCTTTTTTAAAAAAATGTTGTCATAGTAAGAACAGAAAGAATATTGTTTCTTTTAAAATAAACTTTCTACTTGCCCTTGGGGAGTCATTTCAGCCACCCTCCTGCAAGGACACAAGGGGATAAAGGCTTTGTCATTTCTCTTTGTGGTACACTAAAAAGTGGAAAATGTCCCAAATTTTCCTGAACTGGCTCATCTGTTTGGACCATTCGTGCTCAGGGGCTCTCAGGGGCATGCCCTGAGTGATGCGGATGGACTGCAGCACAGACCCACGAACTAGGTTGAGGTCACTGTCACAGCCTCCTTCCACACTGGGAAAAGAAGGGAAGAAACTCAACTAAGAAACAGGCAATACTTCCTTCCTTCCTTCCTTCCTTCCTTCCTTCCTTCCTTCCTTTCTTTCCTTCCTTTCTATCTTCCCTTTCCCTCATAATTTCTTCTTCCCTTCCTTCCATTTCCTCTCCTCCACATATTTATCCATGCCTTTTGACTCCACTGGTGTTTCCTAGAGGGGAGGAAGTGGCAGAGTAGCAGCAGAAAACACTCCAGATGTGAGAAGAGATGGATACAACTCTAGCCTTGAATGTGTCATAAAATTAGGTTGTAGAAAGTCCAACTAGTGGAAGTCACCTGCTGTGTTTGACTGTGAAGATCTTCTTCCCTCATAAATATGTGTTTTGTTTTGTGTTTTGTTTTGTTTTGTGTTTTGTTTTGTTTTGGTTTGGTTTGGTTTGTTTTGTTTTGTTTTGTTTTGTTTTGTTTTGTTTTGTTTTGTTTTCAAAGTTGTGAAATTAAATCCTGCCTTCCAGGAAGGGCATTGATTTTCCATCACCACTAAGAAAACTTCTTCAACAGAGAGGCAAAAAACTGGAATTTCTATTGACATATCACAGTCAAATGAGAGCCTTTGGCTGTTTCTTGCAGCCCACTGGAGCACCAGGGTAAAGGAATAGATCTTGCTGTATAAAAAATGCTCTTAAAAATATTATTGCTAATTCACTTTGGGGAGTTTGATCTGGAAGGACCTCGGGTTACTGTATAACCTCAGCAGATTTTATTTTCCTAAATTTCTGTTTCAGTAGGTTCTGATGCAAACCATCAAATTCCATAAACACTTACAGTACAATTAAATGATATTCTTTCCATGGCTAATTAACTGAACAATTGTGCTCATATCCAGTCTTGAAATCCATCTCTTCTTGACATAAAGATGTTTTAAATTATTCCACTGTTTCTTTTGTGATTTATTTCTTGTGAAACCTCACCTAGGAATTGTTTTATTACTTGAAGTAGAATTATAATGTATGTAATGTATATAATTGGGTGCCTACAGCAAGATGAGTGCTTAAGTGAGGAGCTCAGACTTTCCCATGGTAAAAGGTAGAGTCCCCTGGGAGGTCCTTGGAAATATCTTTTTTATTGATATCATTGATATACATACATATTGATATCATTGATATACAGTATTCCTTTGGGCACTAACTTAAAGTACATAAGTCTCAAAATCTGCCCCTGTCAGCAAGAGTTGTAAGCACGCCTTGTTAAGTATCAATAAGTTATTTGAAGTTAAGGGCTTGCTTGAAGTTGGAGTCAAATGTTACTGATGACAAAAACACAAACTTAAAGAGCAGGTGCCAGAGTCACTCATGGGGCAGCTGAACTCTCCATGAAATTCATTGAAACCACAAAGGGAACAACACATGTAATCTCTGAAACATCCGTAATGCAATGAACAAAATCAAAAACTACATAAAACCCCAGAATTCTCCAAATCCTTAAGAGTATTCCCTGCTACAGCAGCCAGATAACACTTGCATTTTTTTGCTTTGCTTTTCTTTAACAAATGAAGTTCTGAATGTCCCGATCAATCCAGAAGATAAGGAAGCTTTTTTTGGCAAGTGCACAAAAGCATACACCATGGATTTAGCAAGCTGATCCTTCATTCTGTGAGGATGCCAGTTGTTACATAAAAGCATGAGGTAAAAATTCAGGGCAGATTTTGGGAAGCAACCTGGGTTGTGCAGCTACCAATTGATTCCTGAAGAGCTGCAATAGGGTTAACAGGACCACATGAGTAAATGTCTCATTACCGAGCTGAGTTTTATATTTCAGCACCCCCTCCAGACCCGTGCTGGGTATAAATCAGCATAAACTGGTTTTGGATGTGGCAAGCTAATTTGTCAGACCCCACATTCTTTGGTGAACAGTAATCCTTCCTTCCTTCCTTCCTTCCTTCCTTCCTTCC
>VYXC01009429.1:4724-51259 GCA_013397175.1 Platysteira castanea | reverse complement strand
CCTTCCGCACCTTCCTTCCTTCCGCACCTTCCGCACCTTCCTTCCGCACCTTCCTTCCGCACCTTCCTTCCGCACCTTCCTTCCGCACCTTCCTTTTTTCCTTTCCATTCTTGAAAATAAGAAGGTAGTTTTGTGGAAAACTGACATTTCACTTCCACTCTGTGCAGAGAAATGTATCTAGTGCTTGATCTTACTTGTGTTCATGTATAGTTTCCCCTCCCACCTGCTGTCCTTGCTGGACAAGAACTTACAGGTTGGAGCCCTTGGGGCATGGGTGTCATGATTAGCAATGTGGACCTTAAAGATTAGGTACTGTGACAGTTGTTCCATGTCCTAGCATTTACTTCAGCAGTAAATTGAAATACCTTGAGGAATAAATGCTAACCTCAGATAACAGATTGTGATCCCAAATCAAATTCTGGAACTGAATTGTCCTTGAAAATTGTTTCAAAACTTTCTTCTTCACATACCTGTCAAGAGATCCAATATAAGCCCCCAATTTTTGTTGCTGCTAAATTTTTCCTTGCTGTTGAAAGCACATTGAATTTTTATCACACTGAGTTACTTCTCAGGGAGAAAGGAAAATGACAAAAATCTGGGATTCTAAACTGCTCATTTGGCTTCTGATACAAAGAAGTTGGCAGTCCCTCCTGCTCTACAAGAGAGGAAGTCCACAGAGCACACTTTATAGAAGCATATCGGTATTCATTAATTTAGGTTGTTCCTCAGTGAGTTTGCTGATGTGACATGCAATTGTTAGAACCAGGAAAAGTGGAAAAGTTAGGTGGAAAAGTGACCTGATTGTCATAGGATCTGGATTTAAGGTAGGGCTGCCTTAGTAAACTAACAGCATTATGATCCACAAGGCTGCTACTAAACCATTATCTGGACTCCAAGGAAATTCAGGTTTCCAGAGTGACTAAGTTTTGTGTATACATTCAGAAGTATAAAAAAAAAGTCAGAAAAACTCTCTGGATTTTTACACTTTCTCTGTGCTTGTATAAATTTCAAGTTAGATCATCTTGTTCAGGTCTGTGAAATGCTGAGTTTTGAATGTCTTCAAGAGCAGTCTCCACAGCATCTCTGGACAGCCTATTTCATTGATAACCACTTCCCTTGTAAAGGATTTTTTACTTGAGTCTCTCGGAAATTCCCCTTTTACGTCTTTGACTTTTGCCTTTTGTCCTTTCACTGTATAATTCTGAGCAAAGTTTGGCTCAATTAGTGGTTGCAGAGAACTGTTAAATGCCTTTAGAGGCAGCTTTTCCAGCCTAAACCAAATCAACATCCCCTGGTACCCATTTTGTTCCAAATCCTACTCTTTTCATGAGTTCCTTGCTCTAAATATGCATATCCAGTTTGTTATCATGTCTCTTCTGCTGGGAACTGTTAAATTCAGACACTTCCCTTTGTGTCCCAAGAGCAAGTTCCTGCATTTGGTGCTGCTGAACTCCATGAGTTTTCTGGCAGCCCAACTCTCAAGCTTGTTGAGAGCCTCTGAACAGTGGCTCTTCCCCTCAGGACAGTGAAGACTTCTCCCATCTTGGCGTCAACACCAGGTTTGCTGTGGATATGTTTGTCTGTACAGCTTAGTAATGGACAGGTCAAAATCTCCAGCTCAGAAACATCAGAAATGCTACCAAAATCACACAATCAGCCAATTAGGTTGGAAAAGGCCTTCAAGATCCTTGAGTCCAACCTTTAACTGATCACCACCTTATCAACAAGAACATGGCACTAAGTGTCACATCCAGTCTTTTCTTGATCACCTCCAGGGGTGGTGGTTCCACCCCCTCCCTGGGCAGCCCACTCCAATGTTTAACAACCCAATGTTTACCACCTGAGCTAAAACAGGATCTGGAATCAGGATACATCACCTCTAAGCAGTTTGACCAGAAGAGTGTAAAGAAAGGCCTGTTCAGCTGCTGAGAAAATACAGCAGCATTAGCTGTTTATTTTGAAGTGCAAGAAGAACAACTTCTTTTAGAGGTTACCCCTAAAACAAACGCCTATGCCTGAATAATTTCAAACACAGTTTTTCCTCATTGCAAGATGTTCTCTAATAAGGAGCCCATTAAGGTCAAGGAAGAGGTTAAATTCCTGTTGAATTTGCCTGACTACATGGAAAAGAACTTGGAATTGATCGGGTCAGAGAATGGAGAGAAAAAGTGAAATAGAACATTTTCCTGGATAGTCCTCTGGGAGAAAGCAGCCTGGTTTCCTAGGACTGCTCTCATATTTTGCATTCGAAATGAAGCTTCATGTCTTGTCCTTGATTCCAGAAAGGACAAATCGCATTCCTCACACTCTGTGCTTCCAGTTATTCTTTCATGTCTCAGAATCAGTAAGAAGTAAATTGCATAGCCATGTGTTGGGCTTTTTCTTACTGTTGGCACTCGATTAACAAGCATCAGAGAGTGTCTGACAATGGAAAGCAGAAGCCTGAGTGAGCTCTTACATAGGGATGTTGAGAAAACAAACTGTGAGATATACAGTCCAATTAGTCTCCTACTGATATACCTTAAACATCTTTATAGATCACACTGGGGAAACTCCAAGAATCTGGAGTGGCTGCAAGTGGGACAGATTTTGCATGACAAAACCTAGAATCAATCAGTTAACAAAATAATTAGTTCTAGATAAATAGAATAATAGGAAATGAAAAAGAAAGGAATCATGGTGAATTAAACCTGTCACTTGTCACCCATATGAAATTAAAAATGTGGGAATAGATAGGAAGGTTGTCTTGGGAGTAAATATTTCATGGGGAATGATCAGGAACAGACAAAAGTAGATGACTGCTCAAATTCAGTTAGACAGACATACTTTATTTTCTTTTATGGAAAGTCCAGCATCTAAATCACATTTAGAAATGTGGCTGTCATCAGATGCCAATACCAAATAGCTGAGAAGTGACATGAGCTTTTACTCACTCCTTAATTATTAATAGCCTTGTTTTGTAGAAATCAGACTTTAGGAAAAGCTGTCAACTCATGCGCAGAAGAAATTCAGTGGCAATTCACCTCCCCATCAGGCAGTGGTTCCCAGCTTTATTCCACAGCTTGGGTTAGAATTTCTCTGGAGCCAGAACAGAGTTGCAAAGCAAAAGAGTTGTTGCTGCTTGGAGTGGGATCTTTCCTCTTGGTGCAGCTGAGACTCCTACAGTCCTGAAACTCCATGAACTGTTGCAATAGACGAAATTGCTCTCTGGCTACTTGCTACAACAAAGTGGATGCCTGCTGCTTGCCACGACAAAGTAGCAGATCTCAGATTCTCAATCCTGCCCAGTAGCTGGCCCTGAATTTTGAGACCTCATAGCTGCCAGCATTGGACATAAGACCATAGAATCATAGAAACATTTAGGCTTGAAAAGAGCTCCAAGAGCATGAATTCCAACCATTAATCCATTTAAACAGTAAGATTCCCACTCCAGTTAATGATTCACAGACCCACTTGCACACACCAGCACAGGCACACCGTGGGTCCCTGTAGTCCCCCTCGGACACACAGTCTACTCAGAGGCTGGGCCTTGGACCCAGAAACTTCTCACACAGAGACACACATCTGCAGAAGGGTCCCTTGGTTGATCTCTAGATATTTTGGACTCCTCAGTAGCTGGCTGAGATGTCCTGGCCCCTCCATTAACCAGCTCAAAGACTGAGCCTCTTTTGAACCCAAACCATCTCCGTATCAGTGCCCTTCCCTTGCACCACATCAGGGATCCCATATCCCAGGCACTGACCTTCCTTTTCTTCTTGACGCCGTATGAGAGTTGCTCCTTTGTCCCACTGGGTGAGGCTTGGAACATTCCTGGAAGAAACTGGGACTCAAGGCCGAGGCTGGGGCTCCCCAACCTGCCTTTATGTCTCTGGACTCCTCTATGCCTCTGGGGGTGAGTCTTTAACCACGTGAACTGTCACTGATCACTGTAAATGGTCTCTCTGTTACTTCTGAGTAAATTCTGAACATTGCCCGCAGTGGGGAAACCCTGAACCTGCCTTGATCTTCTCCTTTAATGACCTTTTCTCTGCTTTTTTCTAGCTCTTTCTTACATTTCTGTTTAAAAAAGATGCAGACCACCATGACCGTTTCATTTACTATTCTGCTGTAAACCCATGATCAGAGAAAAATTGAAAGTGATATGTGGAAAAAACCCACAAAACACAGACACCAGCCCAGCTAAAAGCTTTTTAAACATCCTGATGTTTAAAAGAGTTTATTAGTTTCTATAGTGCATAATAAAACTGTGTGCACGTCTATTTATTCTTATCAGCGAGGTTTACAAGCAAGAAGCATCAGCAGGAAGAACAATTGCTACTCCCCTGTTCCTCTCATTCCCCACTTTCATAAGTTATTCCTGTTTTGTCTTCAGCAAAATAGCATTAGGCTTTAATAACAACGGTATCAAAACCTTCAGACATTCTCAGCTAATTCATAACTAATAAATAAGGCACTTTATGTGCTCTGTACTACCATCAAATACACTGGGGGAGAGGGAAAAGGGGGAAATTAGTTCCAGTAAGTAAAAGGAATGGGTTACTGAGAAGGCAGTTTCTTCCTAGAAAGAGTAAATATTACTATGTGGAATAATTTTTAAAAACAATATTTAATAGTTTCTCTCCCTTTATTATTTTTCTTTACAAAATCACTCACCAGCTAAACAAATGAAGGGCACTGCTAAATTGAAATCCTCACTCAATGCTCGACACATTTCAAAGCTTTAACATATGAGGGGGTTTTTCTCCTCATTTCTCCCTTCTGACACACACATTCTCCTTTCTCTTTTTTGCTGGAAGGAGTAACAAATATTTAAGTTACTCACATAATTCATCAAGATTCATTTGAATCTCTCGTATCTTTTGTAACTGGCTCCTTCTCAACACTGACGTGGTCAAGGTGCTAACTTTGCTTGACCAGTCTCTATGTACCCGAAATTCTGAATTAACAGTTACACTTTTGGGGGGAAACAGGAAACCAAAATGGCCTCACTAATGCAAAACATACCAAGGAAGCTTTAATGATTTTATGTTCGGAGTACACAGATATCACAAAGGCAAAAACATGAGCTATGTACATTTCCAAGAGTAAAAATGTGACAAACTTCTAAAAGCAATCAAAACCAATTAAAAAACCAGTGTGTCCCAGAATGGCACCAAGGCAGGAGATTTATCTGACACTGAGACCCAGCAGAAGGCTGACATCTCTGAAATAAGACCAGAGATCTGAATGCAATAATTTTTACTGCCTTGTACCAACCCTGTCACAGAAGGGATATTCCCAGGAATACTGATAAATTGTGAACAACAGCTTGCTTAAGGTCTTCATTAACTAATGACTCCAGCTACTGCCTAAAGTACACTTGTGTAAGCACCCAGAGTGATACCCTTCCCTTTGCACTGACCTGTCCACTGCTATATAACTTAGGATGCAGACTGCCCCTTTCAAATATCCATTTCCATTGCCATTTCTCAAGCAAACTTCATTATTCCCTTTTCTATGTTGAATTCTGCAGCTTGGTTCTAGGATGTGTTTGTGGTCAGACATTAAGATCTCATTTTTAGCTGTTACAGCAGAAAAATGAATTGGGGTCTTAGAGTTTGGCTCATCTTGCACAATATGTACAGCCAGACTAAATATCTCAGCTCCTTTTACAGTCAGAGGAGAGAAGCATTTTCTTTTTGGTGCAATACATCTTCAACTAAAGTAGTTGGTTAAAAATAGGGCAGAGTAATCACTCACTGAGAAACTTAATATCTCTGCTGAAGAGAATAAGAAACAAGGGTGATTAGCTTGGCTGTAAATGTCTTATTTAAAATGAAATTAGTTGAAGCCCACCTCCATCTTCTGGTCAAAAAAAGCCTTGATCCAGCTGTAGTTCCTTTCTTCTGTAGTAGCCTCTGGCTCAAAGCACACGACTGCAGACAGGCATAGCTGAGCTGGCTCACACTCTGGCACCACTAAAACCAGAGTTACTGATTTCTCTCTCCTGACATTTGGAAGGGGTTAGCCCAGGTAGGGGTCATTTCTCTTTTCTTGTCTCACTGGTAAGGAATGAAGCTTTGGAATGATGTGAATCCCTGCTGGAATGCAGCATAAATATCAGAAGCTGGCAGAAAATTGACCTACCCTCTCATCGTTATGTGAAGAGACAAGTACACAAAACCTGCCATAATTAATCATCTGCTTCCTAACAAGCTTTGGTCAACCTGAGAAGCCTAGGGCTGTTGTTGCCCTAATTCTGTACAAGAGGCAGATCTATATTCCTATGTACATGAAAACTGGTCCTTCAAATCACAATTGCATAGATGAGAAAAGGGAGCTGATCTGATGATTTAGTGACCCAGTCCCAAATGGCAGGGCAAATGATCTATCATGGCAAATCCTGTAAGCTCTCTTTCATTTCTCCCTGGATTGTCTTTTTCCTTGAACTTAAAAATAAAATTTACCTATAAGGTCTTTACTAACTTTAGTGTAAAAAAAAAAAGGCCAGTTTTTTTGTTGGTTTTTTTTTTCAACATTCCCACAGACTGCTATTGCCAAAATGCTTGTGCAGGTGCCATAGTTTTCAATCCTTGATGAATATATGCCAGTGTGATAAAAACTGAATTGAGCTGATCACAGTCTGCAGTTAGATGACCGTGCAGGCCCTTATTCTCGTCAACCATTATTTAGTTCACAGGCTGTGCCACTCAGTCCTTGAGCCAGTCTGCAGCTGCTCTTCATCTTAAGTGCCTCTCCTGCCCAAGAGAATTCTGCAGTTGTTAAAGAACGGCCTTTTCTTACCTTGACACATCATTGCTGCCTCTTTTTGGATGAGTTCAAAAGCACTGTTGCATCCAATCAGGGATAAATTCACTATTTCCTGGACTTATTCTGTTAGGCATGCCTGTTTCTTGTATCATGTTCTGATACCCTGTGCGACTCTTGGGGGGTCCTGTGCAGAGCCAGGAGCTGGGCTCCATGATCCTTGTGGGTCCCTTGCAACTCAGGTTATTCTATGATTCCATTCCGCTCTTCTGCCTCCTCCAGGTTGCTCTGTTGGAACTAAATGAGCATTTCTATGGTGTCTGATAAAATCACACTTTTTTCCACTAAAATTCGTCCTTGACATAGGCACAGAACCTCACCGCATCTCATCCCTGGTCACTTGCACCAGGGCCTGAGGGAGCTTCAGGTGGAACAATTTCCTGCAGTCCTGAATGGTGTCCTGATCCCACATGGTGCTGTTCAATGGCCTTGCACTTCAGCTTGATCTTGCCTTGATTCCATGATCACTTCATAAATGTTACCAAGTTTCAAAGGAGACATCAGTTTGCTCTGTATTTCACTGTGGGCTCAACCTTCCCTCATTATCCATGCTTCATGAACATTAGTTCTGTCCCTGGATGGATCCTGAAGCAAGGTGGTTGTTTCAAAGAAGCTTCATCCCTGATGTCATGGTTCAGTACAGCCCATGTTTTTTCCAAATGGATCCTTCTGCATTATGTATCCTAAAACACCAAGATAAGAGGCTTTGTGCCCTTATAAAAGGGCAATGCCACCACTGAATTATGAATGTGGCTTCCAAGGGTAGGCAATATGCATCATGAACCTCATGCTTTGCAAGGAACACTATTAAACTGCAGAATAGCAATCCATGTGTGGAAAAATAAGTGCAGGCAAGCACACACACAGAGATTGTGTCCCAGAAATGCTACAGGGTTCCCAAAGCACAGTAAGACTAAATGCTAAATGGTGTAGGATCAGAAGTCGGCCCCAGAGAGGAGTAACTCTGAAAGCATGGAAGTAAGTGAACTAGTTTTTGCTGTTTAGCCTGGGGTAGAGAGTTCTCTTCCTACTGTGGTCCCTAAAGATATTACTGCTCTATAAAAATCACCATGAGTTTTTCACTTCACTTTTAGTGATAAGCTCATTTTTTTATCTGAGGATGGCTGTATTTAAAATGGCTTGATTTGTGTTTAATGTGGAAAATTCAGAGAAACTTATATGAAATTTTCAAAGTTTGCACTCATAGCAATTAGCACCTGCATTATCAGATTAGTCAAGTAAACGGAAACGTGTAATAATATTTTGAATGACTGCTATAACGTATTTTGTCACCTCACTGCTAGAACAAAAAACATATAATCACTATTCTCTCTGTGTCTTCATAAGAATTTCATCAGTAACTCTCTAAAGAGAGTGGAAAAAAACTCACCAATCTCGATTTTACTTCTGGCAAATTTACACTGATTTTAAAATACCTTTTTCTCAGATTCCAATTTACATTTTATTCAGAATAGGAGAATTTTTCTTGCTTGTTTCTTCTCTGAAAACAAATGAACAGTAAAGAACTTCTTGATTTTTCCTAACAAAATAATTTATTTTAGGCAATTAGATAGAGATGCTAACAAAAGTAGTTAATTAGCTAACTGTCCAGTATTTCCCACAAACTTTTACTTAGAATTCTAGAAAAGCTTTGAATTGCACTTCTTGATGAGTTTAGTTTACCTTTTTTTTAAATGCAGTTTTCCATGCAAAAAATATTGAAAGAAACGCCAAGGCAGGTTCCTTCAAATAAAATATCTTTATTTCTTTCAATATATACTTTTGCCTGGAACTGTACCAGTGCATGAGGCCCTAATTTAAACTTGGTATTTCTAGAATTACTTAAGCAGATCTGCTTGTCCTCTGCTTCTCTCTTTCCAATTTAGTCTTTGTATTACTACTATGAAACACACCAATAATCCATATAAGTATGACTTTTAAAGGATTGCTTGAATCCATTGAACAATTTGCCTGCTTAAAATTAATCAAATGCTTATGTATTCTTCTAGCTTGAGAATATGCTGCTTAATATTAAGCAAGATCAAATCATCTGTGGAGCCACAACCAAGCTTTCCTTGTGTGGTCCTATCCAAATTTAATGATTCTGTGGTTCCTGTACTTCAAACAAAAGCAGGTAATGATCAAACTCTTTTCACTGCTGCAAAAGCAGCACAACTCCTTTCTCTGACCTTATTCAGGATTGAATTTTCTCTTCAAATACCTTAGTCCAAGGAAAATGTAGCTGATGTATAATGAGTGTAAGACTTCCTGGATGACAGACTGAACATCAAAAACCTAATTAAAGTGAGAAAGATCTGAAGGATCTCATTCATTTTTAGCAACATCTTCAGTCTAAAATTCTGGAACACCAAGATGTGGTACCCTTGGGATACAATTAAACACTCACCTCAGTATGTCTCTCAGAGGAGCATATATTTATAATTTCTAATATTAACATATATATAATTTCTTATAAAAATATAGATTTACAATTTCCCTAACATGGTGCTGGTAATTTCAATTCCTTATCCAAAGAGACTGATATACCAGTATCTATGCATTTTATATATATATAAAAAATATATATACACATGTTTATAATGTGTATACATATATATGAAAAGAACATCTTATCAAGTCAACTTTAAAGCAATTGATTTGACCACATTAGAGAGCAAAATGTAAGATTCTTTTAATAACAACAGATCATATCAGATGAACATTTCTTGTGCTTAGAAAGCTCATGATTTTCCAAACAAAAAATGAAAAGCATTTGTTATAGTGCCATAGAGGCAAATATTAATCAAGCTCTGAAAGGTGGAGTGCAGACAATAACTGATACACAAAGGAGTAGTGGAGCTCAGTGAGTTGTGCTGAAACATTATTGAATACAACATCCTGTAATATCACTGTTCAAAGCCAAACCTTATGTTCTCTGAAAATATAAAAAGAAAGGCAAACAGGACAGAGAAAAATATAAAAATAACATGTCTTATATGAGAATAAAACTTTTAAATATGCTTAAATAGGAGAGCAACGATTTCTCACTTCCAGGACATCCTGACTCTGGGGTTTTTTAGAACATATATCATAAAGAAAGACAATATTTAATGTATCCTTTGATAAGATTTACAAAAGAATTTTTATGAAAATATTTTTTAATGAAGAGTGAAGGCTTTTGGCCATGTTAATGTTTATAAATATAATTATTTGGATGAACTTGTCTTGAAACTGCAGAATGCTTAATAGAAATGTGACTGTTCTGCAATTCACTTCCTAGTGGAATGGAATGGTTAATACTTGCAGTGACACTTCGTATGTACAACAATGCTTTTCTCTTTTTTCATTTTTTTTTTTTAATACAGCAGTATTTTTTTGTATTCTCTCAGGGCAGAAAATATAATTGTAGCACAGAAAGTAATTGGTACATTACTCACGTTAGCCCTTTGGGACTGCTTTTCCTTCTCTCTTAAACACTACTCTTTAGCTAGGTTGCTTTTGAAACCAAAACAAAATAAAAAAAAATAAGGAACCATCTGCATTTTAAAAGTACACTGCTGAGATAGAAACTCATGTATACCCCTGACAGAGAGGGGACTTGCTAGGTCTATAACCAAAATATTATCGACAACATTTTCTGTATATGACAGTGGAATACAAAGAGAGTCATTTTGTTTATTCTCTTTAGGTACAATTGCACTACGTTTACATCTAAAATACCAGTTGTCCTTGACTTTCAAAAATATCACTAATTCATAAAGAGTGCTAGATGGTTAAATTAGGATCTTCTAGAGTAACATGATATCAGGATATAAATAATCCACAGAGATTTTTTAGATGAAAGTGCTGGAGACACAGCCCAAGGGTCATATCATTCTGGATCTGCCACACAGGAATAAGAAAGAAGGGGTTAATGATCAATAGCAGACTTGTTTACAGTCACTTGTGGGAAGACATGAAACCTACAGCAAAAGAGTTTAGGAAAAGAACCAAAGTTAGGTGAAAGGAGGGTTTAAGGTAGGTCATGGGGGGGAAGCTTGTGGAAACAGAAGGCAAAAAGAAAAGGGTGGCTGTGTGAGCAGGTTGATGGTCAATTCACTTGTCTGGCTGAGCACTGCCCTATCAAGTGAGTCTAGCCTGTATTCTCACTAAATTTCAATTGCAAGTATCTTCCATGGGCATGAATTTTCTGTTTTGAGTGTGTTTGCGTGAAATCCATGCAGAATTCAAATAGGACCAGCCAACAAGAAGCAAAGAGATCTGGAGGACAGCAGCTGGAGCAGACCAGGTTCTGAGCTGAGGACTGGGCAGAGAGCTAGAGACTCCTTGACGGATGCACATTCCAAATAACGACTTTCAGACCTGATTGACAAAGGGATTGAGGAGCGGAATTTGACTATCCTTGCTGATGTTCCTGCAAGCACTGGTTGTGATTAGATGGGTGTAAATAAAGGCACTGTTCTCTGCCTGCACTGGTGTGTGTGTAAATGTGCTCAGCCTCGACCCTCTCTGCATCTGGAACCACCACCTGGAAGGGCAGCGAGGGGGATGTGCTGAAGTAAAGGTCTGTCAGCTCAGACTCAGTCCCTGGAAAGAACACAGAGCAAATCCTCCCCCCTCCACCCAGATCATGTCCAGAGACACAAAGAATAAGGTGCCTGGGAACTGCAAGTGGATTTTGCAAGAATTACATGTTTAGGCTGGAGAAGAGAAGGCTCAAGGGACATCTCATGGCTGTTTACTCTGAGCAAACGAGGGGTTACAGAGGAGCTGAAGCCAGACTGCTCAGAGAAGGATGTCAAAGCATGGACACAGGTTGCCCAGAGAGGCTTTTGAAAATATTTGGATTATTCTTTGTGATCTTCAGCACTCAATTTGTTAAGGCTCTATAGCAACTTGATCTTCCCTCAGAACTGATCTTAGAGCAACGATTCAGTTAGAATCCCTGAAATTACTAACTTTGCCATTATACTTAGGACATCTCAGAGGCAAAATTAGGCTCTCCCAGAATGATGTGGGACCAGCTGTGTGAAGCCTGCTACTCTTAATCCACTGCATACCCCATTTGCAAAGGAAACACTCTCCTGACTGCACAAGGTAGTTCCAAAGTCCATGACAAGCACCATCTTTCCAAAAAGATTTTAAATGTAAGGAAATCTCATGAGGAAAAATGGTTTCTTAGACTAAGCAGAAAATTCTTACATTTCCACACAGTGTTTCTGGTTTTTTTACGCCCCGAAGGCTGCTACCACATAACAGTCAAAACAATTGATTGAAAAAATGCATCCATTTGACCAGCAACTGGATCTTAAAGAGGTTGGACAGGGGAATGTACACAGGGAAAGGCACCTGCATATTTAGTCTTACAATGACGCTTCAAAACACAAGTGCATTTAGATCCAGTATATGACATCATTATTCCAAAAAATAAATAATTCACTGAACCTCTATCACTAAAAAATCAAGTTTCATTTAAGCAAGATTAATGAGATCTTAGTTGTAACTTTTTGGGAGTTTGGATCCTTGGGGGATTTCTCAGGTCCTTTCTGCTGCTCAGGTCCTTTGTTTATTCCTGATACTTTTGATTCAGTATTTCTCTTTTGTTTTTTTCTCTGCCTTCTATACACATAAGGCACCTTTTACAGTCTTACAAATGCTGTGCAAAGCAAGTTTCTTCCATCAAGAGGCTTTATCACATGGTTCATGGGTGGCTGACTCTCAGTTCACATATCCTTTCACTTCTGACTTCCAAACTGTGCCAGTCTGTGTTGTCACTGAGTCAGGTCAAATACAGGTAGCACATTCTGTGTTACGAGGTCAGTGCTTTCTCAGTTCCTTTCCTGGCAACATTCTGCTCACTTTGTTTTGGGGCTGACAGCACTATTTGCATATTCCTTGCAGTTTCTGTTGAGGAAGATTGTAGGAATTGCTGTCTTCAGGCTGGACTATAGATATGAATGAAGAACAATTCACACAAATGAATTACACAGAGACTGTAAATCTGCAAATTTCTGATTCTGGCATGTTCTGAACTCGAGTAGAGGATATACTCCTGATCACATCTAAAATGCCCTTTAAAAGACTGGGCATTCAGAAGGGTGAGATAGGAGGATATATTGCTGCTAGTAACCACTTAGGACTTATGTGCACTCAGGAAAGAGCTTCTATATGGCAGTTACTCCTTGAAACTTTTAACACTCAAATGAATCAAAGTCAGCTGAGCAGAGACATATATTGTTCTGCATGGCACAGAGCTGAAATATGCACATTTTCTTTCACAGACATGCTTCATGCTCACAGAACCTTCACAGACTTCCAGAAGAGATACACATTAAAAGGTTGTCAGGATTAGGCCACGAAGGCACAGCTTTTCAGAGGTATTTTTTTTCTGTCAAAGAAACAAACAGAGAGGCTTAGAAGGGCAAGCAAGAGGGGGAAAAGCTACAAATTTTTTTCATCCACACAAACCTGCTGTCTTTCTGAAAGAAATTGAGATATGCCTTGAAATCTTGCAAAGATCTTACTCATTTTTTGATATGAAAAAGTTTGAAGCTTCATACAACACAAAACAAAGGGAAAGGGAGGGGAAGGTCAAAGGATGTAAAGGATATAAAAAAAATCATCCCTTGCTATGTTAAAGTTTGGGGCAAAGTATTTTTACACTGTGCTAGAGTCATTACAGAAATTCACCAAATGTGAACATGTTCTCAAAAACTTTTCAGTGAGATAATAAATGCCACACATTACATGCATCATGGTAACTGAGGAGCAAAGAGATTTAGGATTCAGTGAAGGGAATTATGAAATTACATCTATTAAAAACTTATGGGAAAATATTTCTTGTCACACAATGGATGAGAGCAGTGTAAATTTGAAATTTGTGTGAGAAAATAAACTATTTAATGCCAAAAGACCTAAATAGAAAAATTGTTGTCTTGGGATACTAAATGTTCATCTTGATCCAGTCTTTTATTGCTCATCATCTGGAGACTTTGACTCAGGCTTTTCTGTGTGTCCAATCATGTGAAAAAAACTCCTCTTTCCACTGCTTCCTGGTTGCATCTTTCTAGGGGTGATGACATCAATAATAACCGTGAATTTGATTCAGTGATATTAAAGTATTCTTTTTTTCACTGAGCATAGTCAATAAATGTGTTGCTATTTTTCCGTTATCACTTTTCTGTGAATCAACAGATTCTGTAAAATAAAGTAATATCTCTTACATTTTCAGTATGGCCTGAAACAAAAGAATATAGCAGAATCCCAGCAGTGGAAATGGAAAGTCAGCTTATGCATCAGAAGCATATTGAAACATACAAGTAAATATCAATAAATACTGGAAATTGTTTTAGTTTTTTTTTCAGAATTTCCAATGCAATTCAAGACATCTCCAGTGTTACAAACTTGGGATTTGAACAATCAAGTCTTAAACAAGAAGTTGCACCTCCTCTCATTTTTAATAATGTAAAAAGATGTTTTCATGCTCTCCTAAAATACTTACCATTTTTTCCCTAGCACATAGATACTGTCTTCAGGATATGATGATCAAAGCACCCATTTTTTTAAATTTCATTATTAACCCAAGGTACAGACTGAATTTCCCTGAGTTTGGGCGGTTTTTTAGTAGCAGCAGAAATTTCAATGAATTATGGTTTCTCATGCCATTTGTAGTAATATGATGTAATATTATGATCAAGGGCTTGCAAAAATAGGTGTGATTTTCCCTGTTACAATGTTGTGGGGTGCACCAGCAACCAGAGTTGAGCTGTACATCCTAATGGGTTCACCAGAATATTTCTGGACGTTGCTGGAGCCAGGATTTCACCTGATGTCCTTCAGATGTGAACAAAACCATCACGTAGATAAAAGGAGATCTCTGTGTTTCTGCCATGGTGATTTGAAAGGTCTTTACAGGAAGTATCTGATAAGCCTTCATTAATGTAACTCTAAGCACTTGAAATAAAAGCCCAGTATCTAATTTTAGAAAAAGTACAAGTGTGAAGGAATTAGTGCAGTTATGGCAGATCTGCTTTCTTATAAATCACTGAAGTGGCAATCTTTTCATTCTTGACTTTTAAATAAACACTGTCCCATAAGCATAGATAATTATTAAGCAGTCACACTTCCATGAGGCTTTATTAGCTTGTTTGTATATATGAAAGATTATAGTCTGAAAACCAGCTAATTATCTAGCCTAAAAATTAAATAAGTATGTTCTAAAATAAAAATATATTGAGCTTATTTCATAGAAAGGCTTTTATATAAACAAGATGTTTTAAAGAACAAATGATCTAACAAGCAAACATTCACTACAACAAAAAAGTTGACTAATTAGTGAAGAACATGGAATTATAGGGTCTGAAACTTAAGTGGTGTGGATACTTCCAGCAAAAAAACTGCAGTCTTGCTGAAATAAAGAGAAGCAGGATCTGTCTCTATTTCTGACACTACTGTCATTCAAATGAAGAAAAAATTTTTCAGTTTCATTTTTTCTTTTTCTTTTTTCTCCTTGCCCCTGTAGATTATTACATCTTTCTTATGTTATCTAGAGAACTAATCTGAGCTGGCACCTCTAAATTATACTGTAATAATAAATGATAATAATGACTTCAGCATTCATCAAGAATTTAGAAATTCAGACAAAAATCTGATTGCCTTGGAAGTATCGACATGACTGAAAGGAAGATGCTTCTCAGTGACATTGCTTGAAAGGACAGGAGGCAATAAACGGAAGTACAGGGAATTCCAATTAAACAGAAGGAAAAAAGAAGTTTTTAACTGTGAGTTGAGTAAAACCCTGGAACAGTCTGCCCAGGGAGGCTGTGGAGTCTTCCATCCTTAGGGGCATTCAATCTCCAACTAGATACAAACCTGGCCAAATGGCCAAACCTGCTTTAGCCATCCTTAAGCAGGGCGTGGCACTAGATGATCTCCAGAGGTGCCGTCACACTTCTTCTGTATTTGTTTTTTATATTAAAATTTCATCTAAATACCCTTTCATTGCCCCTTCATCTGATATAACTGAGGTATCCATCTTGGCTTGAACTCAACAGCTTTCAAGGGACGAGATTGAAACTTAGGCTTGAAGCTTAACTAAGACTTGAGGCTAAATTTTCAGGTCCCTGATGATCAGAGCATGGTTTTATAACACCAAGTTTGTGGGTTTTATCCCTCTATAGGCCGCTCACGTAAGAGTAGGACTTGATGATCCCTGTGGGCCCCCTCCAGTTCTGTAAATTGAATGATCCTTGATCCAAAAGTTATGACATCACTTGTAATTTTTTGTGTTGCTTTGTAGGTTATTTAAAGAAGTAGCTTGATACAATAACATGAAGTTGGACACAGAAAAATACATACACACAGCACACCCACCAATTTTTGTTAGGGTGATAACAGCCTACCTACCATGACAAAAGTATTTTTCATTTTTGATCTCCATGGTAAAATGGTATTTTTGAACTTACCTAGTGAAACTGATAGTCACATCAGCTCCTTTTTACCTTTCCTCTAAGTCTGCCCTAACTAAGAGTGGGAGAGCAAACACAAACATACATCATACTGTTTCTGCTCTTGAGATCCCTTTGTCAAAAAGATGCCCCGCCCCTAAATTTTGATGAGCAAAGTGAAGGCTGCAGGCTGTGATGGGGCTTTTTTGCAGCTTGCTCTTTTCTTTATCAGAGTGAAATACGTTGGGTAGATGGGCCGTTGCTGTGCTAATCACCACTAGCTGCTCGTCACTGTCTCACTGCTACAGGTGCAGCGGTTTTGCTGCTCAGATCTAGGCCTTCAACCTGCTCTTCCAAAACAGCTCAGCAACAAAAACTTTTTTTTCTCCCTTGTAAATACTCAAGGAACTCATCTGAAAGGCTTTTTTATGCAAAATACATTACCCTCTTCAATCTCTGGCGATTTTTTACTCAGGAAAAAAGTATAGTAAGTTAAACAATAATGATGACTGGATAAGGAACACCAATCACAGTGTGTCCTGTTGGATAAATATGTTCCTTTGCATGCTATTTCTTGTTTCTTAGCAGGGGTTCTGAAGGAGGAAATTGAAGCAATATTTAAAGGACACATTCAATCTCTCACTTCATCCTAAAGGACTAGAGCAATGCAGCAAAATGGTAAACATGAATTAAGAAAGTAGCTGCGTAAATTGGCAGGTAGATTAATAGAAGATAAAAATAGATGCATACACTAATAGATTAATCCTCCAAGGAATATGATGGTAAAATATTCTGTTACTTTTTCTTCTGGCCAACCAATGAAAGAAAACATTATTTAGTCTCTGTGCAGGGCAAAGAGATGCTAACATCTAGTTTTATCCAAATAATATACAATACAATGTATATATACAATCCACTTTGTCATATCTAGCAATTTTGGGTGTGTTGCTGGCAAGTAACATCCCATTCCAGCTGAGAAAGAGATGTTTATTAATACCTCCACTAACCACCTTCTTGTCTTTCCAAACTGTCTGCTTCTGAACAGCTTTATTCAGGAGGGTTTGGGTAGTTGTGGTAGGTATTATTGGGTAAATTTTTCTCCAAGTTATAACTTAATGATGTATCTACTGCCCTGGTTTTGGTTGAGATAGAGTTAATTTTCTTCTTGGCAGTGCTGTGTTTCGAATTTAGTATGAGAATATTGGTAACACACTGATGTTTTGGCTGTTGCTCAGTAGTGTTTAAATCAAGGATTTCCAGTGTCTCATGCCCTGCCAGAGGAGGTGCTCAAGAAACCGTGAGGGAGCATGGCCAGGAGAGGAGACCCGAACGGGCCAAAGGGATATTCCACATGGGAGAATGTCATACCCAGTAAATAAACTGGAGTCGTCTGAAATGTGGGGGTTGTCTGGGAGCCACCAGTTACTGATCAGGGACCAGATGGGGATTGGTCAGTGGGGGGTGAACAACACTGTTGTGCATCATTTTTTTTTGTCTTTAGTTTTACACCTCCTTCCCTCTCTCCTATTCATTTCTAGCATTAGTATTATATTTTTATTATTATATTTTATTTATGTATTTAATTGTTTCACTATTAGTATTTTATTTTGTTTCAATTATTAAACTGCTTTTAACTCACAAAGTCTGCATCTTATTTCATATTCTCCCCCCCACCGAGGGGTGCAGGAAGATGTTGTGTGGTACTTTGTTGCCAGCTGGGGTTAAACCATGACATCTACACAATGAAATCTTTCACAATTAGAATCATAGAATGTGAAGGTTTGGAGGGGACCTCTAAGATCATCTAGTTCCAATTCCCCCTGCCATGGGCAGGGACATGTCTCACTAGACCTGGTTGCTCAAGTCCTTATCCCAGCTGGCTTTGAACGCTGCCAGCACTGGGACATCCACAACCTCGCTGAGCAACCCAGTCCAGAGTCTCACCACCCTCACAGTAAAGAATTTCTTCCCAATATCTGGTCTAAATTTCCCCTCTTTCAGTTTGTACCCATTACTCCCTGTTCCATCACTACAGTTCCTGATGAGGAGTCCCTCTCTGGCTTCCCTGTAGGCCCTTCCGATACTGGCAGATTGTTATGAGTTCTCCACACAACCTTCTCTGCTCAAAACTAGCAGCACTTATGTTGCCAATGATTGAATTTTCATCCTGTTTACTTGTCATTTCTAATCATATTCTTAAGTATAAAACTAGGTCTTCTTTGTTCTTTTTTCCCATAAGAAATAAATTTTAGAGGTTTAGTAGATCAAACGAGGGGCTAAGTGCTAATTTTCTTCTTTCGTTGTTCTTTTTATCAGAAGGTAAATCTGATGTGTTGAAAATGCCTGTGAAATTACAGCACTTGCAGTCCCAGAGTCCTTGGAAGCAAGGTACTATTTAATGAGCGAAAGGAAGAGCAACTATTGCAAGTAATTTATAAAAAGCTTAAATGCCCAGTGGGTTCTGTTACCCATAGCAGTGGAGAAGGGGAGAGCGGGGGAAGAAGACACAAACCAAAAAAAAGAACTAACCAAGAAAACACAAGATTATGAATGACAAACATAAAAGGAGCATTTGTGCAGTCCTAACGTAAAAGGCAATAAGAAATTATGGTTGTCCTATTATACTAGAAAGACTACCTTAATCTTTGTTTTGCATTTTTGGTGGTGGTGTTTTCCTGCATTTCGTCTCCTGGACATGCTTTTAAAATAAAGTATCAAACTCTTTATAACTGTTTTGTAATTCATTTAGTTGAATGCCAGACTTTTCTTTCAGAAATCCTGACAACACTAATCAGAATGAGAAGCAGACTAGACCTACAGGATCATCAGCTGTCACTGAAGACAGGATAAAAAAAATCCCATAGTTCAAATAAATAATCTTTTTTTTTTATTTCCTACTTGCTGAAAGCAAAACAGAGACATTGATAGAACAGAAAGGGGAGACAAGACCAACAAGAAGTCAAAGTATTTTGAGAAAATAATAGTGTGTAGAAAATCTCATTTTAAGAAAAAAATCACAACAGCAAGAAATTCGGTCTAGGATCTAAAATTCTTTCACCCATCTGTCACTAATTAAAAAGAATGTCAAAGAACATATGGTCTTGAAGCTGCAGGGAGTTAAAAAAGAAAACCAAAGGAGCTGCACTAACAGTGCACTTAAATAACAGTTTTCAGTAAGTGCCTGACAAATCCCCAGAAAGGTAGGTAAAGGACAGGAGGGTGACTTGGAACGAAGGACCACAAAGAATTCAACTGCTGTTATGAGTTTCTTTCTTTGTCTTATACTGCAAATTGCAGAAATGATAAAAAACTTCCCTTGGAAAACACAAGGGAGACAGGCTGCGAGGGAAGCCAGACTCCTGTTAGTTTGTGTGTCAATGTTTTTCCACGAACATCATCCTCTTGTAATTGCCTTTGTTGATCATCTCTTCCTCTAAATTTTACTGACTGCTGTATTAAAAAATCATTATTGACTTTTTCTATGCTTTACATTGAATTCATTAATAAAGAATGTAGTTTTCAAGAATTTAAAACCTCTTACTTTTTCAATAATAATGATCCCTAATCCCTTAAAATTGAACATCAAAATGGGAGAAGAAAATGCGATATTTTGTTTTAATAAATAGCATTATATGAAAAGTATTACATTAAGAATTTTAAATGAATATTTTTTTATTACCACCACTTATCGTAGACAGAATCTAGTTCAGTAGTCACATATCATTTTTTCTTTCTCTAGCAGTTTGCTTAATGGTGTTTATCCTTTAACAACATAATCATACCTTACTCATAATTCAATCTTATTGCATTGTGAGTTTTATATGAGGAGTATTACATTACACTGCAATTTATCTTTTCTGCTTTTCCTCCTCAGAGTAATTTCCCACTCCTCTTCTTATCAGCCCTTCTTCCAAGTTCATCCATATTCCTAGCAATTCCCCTTTATCTCTGGCAGAACTTTTATTTGGGGGAAGGAAACATGGACTAATCAAGTAGTAAGGCTGCAGGACATGCATCCTTATCAAGAACATTTTAAAAAACCCACTCAACCCTCAAAACCCACTATTTTTCCTATCCAAGATTCTTCATCAGGAAAAGTCCTTTAAATTAGATTCCCTGGTTTAAAATTAGATAAATAAATGCTTGAAAAACTAAGAGCTTTTATTTACTTAAAAGCATTTATTTTTTTTTAATTATGCTGCACACCAACTGACTTTATAGGCTTTCTGATGGTTAAAACATATAAAAGATCATTACTGAAGCAAAACATTTTTAAATGTTACAAAAATATACCATGTTTGGTACATGAATGCTTCTTCAAAATTTAATTCATGAAATGCAATGAGTTGAACATTTTGTTTTTTTTTTTTCATTTCAGGAATTGTTTCCAAAATCTCCAGAAATTTAAGACATGAAGATTACTTGCAGTTTAGCACATCCATATATAGCAAATCTTTTATGTTCTCATTCTTCCATCATCCACAGATTGCTGGAAGCTGAGGAAGTGTATATAATGAGGGAGTGAGAAGGGAAGATGCCACATAAATTTCCTCTCCTCTCATACACTTCCGTAGGCATTTGCTGCTGGTAAAGAGCATTTCAGATGAGATAGAACTTTAATCTGATTCAAGAGAGGTGTGACTTTCCCCTGCTGCTCTCCTCTCTAGATAGATACCACAGGCCTGAAAAATACCAAGAACACAACTGACTTGTCTTGAATTAGAACATGGAAAAATACCCACGGGCTTTGTCCAAGGCATTATCCCCTCAAAATCTCAGAAAACCTCAAAAATTTACATTTTTGACAAAGATAACTTCTAGTCTCTGTCTTTTACTCTACCTGTACCTGCTAGATTCCTTCAGGATCTTCACCATCCCTATAACACGAGAACTTCACATCTATCTAAGTAGCTATTATAAACAAAGGAGGGAGGGAGGGAGAGAGGAAGGAACGAAGGAAAGGAAGGAATGAAGGAAAGAAGGAAGGAAGGAAAGAAGGAAGGAAGGACAGTTTTAATTAGTGTCTCTAGTCTGGTATCTCTGTTTCCACTGACTGGTTCTGCCTGCACAGTCTCTGGCAGTTGTGCTGCAGAGCACACTGGGCCAGGCACCTCAGTTTAGCAGAAAGATGGGTCAGCAAACGTGGCCAGATCACACACAGACCATAGTGTGGGATGTAGAAATGTACTATCCCTGGAATTGCATGCTGGTTTTAGTCACAATAGGGTTAATTTTCTTCCCAGTACCTAGCATGGAGCTGTGCTTTGGGTTTGTGCTGGAAACAGTGTCGATAATTCCTGGATGTTTTTGTCAGCACTGCTTACAAAGGCTTTTTCTGCTCTCCACCCCACCCACCAGGGAGAAGGCAGGGAGCACACAAGGAGCTGGGAGGGGACAGAGCCAGGACAGCTGACCCCAACTGACCCAAGGTATGTTCCAGACCATATGGGGGCATGCTCAGCATATGAAGCTGGGGGAGAAGGAGTGGGGGGTGGATGTTTGGAGTGACAGCATTTGTCTTCCCGAGTCCCCCTTACGTGTGATGAGGCCCTGCTGTCCTAATGGCTGAGCACCTGCCTGCCCATCTGAATTAGGCAGTTAATTCCTTGTTTTGCTTTGTTTAATATGCATGGCTTTCTTTCACTTTATATATTAAGCTGTCTTTTTCTCAACCCATGAGTTTTCACACTTTTAATTTTCTGACTCTCTGTCCTGTCCTACAGGGGAAAGTGAGTGCATGGCTATGTGGGGCTGACTTCCCAGACAGGGTTAAAATACAATGTATAGAAATGTACTAATACCTCTACTTTGATCCTGGAATTATTTCCTTTATTCCACAGTAAAACCTTGATTTGCTCTGATATGCAAACCTTCATTTTCACTGGTGTGAATTACAGATCCCAGCACTGTGATATTGAAGATTACCCTCTAAAAAACATGCTGTGCAAAATGACCATCTGCTTTAGCATCTCAAGGTAATCTTTGCTTCTTACATTTTACTCTGAAAATTAGAGTAGCTTGTGTTCATGCTTCTTTATTCCTTCACTTAGAGGTGTTTTTTACAGGCCAAGAAATTCACTTGCCACTTGCCTCTGAATGTTGCTTATGGTCAAGCACAAGTAACACCAAATTTATAATCAGATTTTTTTTTTTTTCTAATAATATATAAATTGATTTCCGGAGTTCAACAGATTGCATGAAAGCTTGGTCCTCTGCATGTCATAGAAACTCAGTTTGATCTTGTATTTGAAAAATTACTAAGATTCGGAACCATTGCTGAGATTTGTGAAAGTGAGACCTTTTGGCTTTTGTGTGATGTGTTCAGCTTTGAAGAACCAAGGTCTGAATCCTTTTCTTCCACAAGTGTACTTCAAAATAGAGAAGTGCCTGTACATCATAGTTCAAGCATCCTGATTATTGAAATAGGACAATCAAGCATCAGATTACAATCGATTTAAATTAATTTTTCTGGCTGGGGTTACAGGAAGGGAGGAATTATGCCATTTTTTACTCATTTAAGAATGTTTTTAAGCCCTGCTGTGGTATTTTTAATGTCAAAACAGAAAAGGTGGCAAAAAATGGGACAGAAGGGAGAAAAAATTGAGAGAAAAAATCCAGAATGTAAATAAAAATCTCTAGAATTATAAATCAATATATATGTATTGTGCTTTTTTGTTGTTGTTGTTGTTTTTTTCCCAAATCTCCATGTCTTCTGGGTTTTATATTGGTTATTGTCACAGTGAATTACTAAAAAAAGTAATTGAGTGGGCATGTTTCCAACCAGACCATTAAGATATACATATAAGAGACATGAGGAAATCAGTGCCCTCTTTGGTCAGACATTAGTGATCAGAGAAAGGATTCCAGGGGAAGTACCCTCAATGGATGAGGGAAGAGTCAGTGATTTCTAGAGAGAACTCAACCCCTGTAAAGCTGTGGGATCCAAGAAGCTACACCCAGGGATGCTGAAATACATAGCCAATGTCCTTGAAATCCCTTCTCTGTTGGCAGGCTGGGGAGATTTGGGAAAATTCCTGATGAATGCAAGAAAGGACCTGTCACACACCATCTTCAGAAGGTGACAACCCAGAAGACCAAAGGGCAATTGTATGAGTGCCAAGGAAAATCATGGAGTGAATCCTTTTGAAACACGTTTCTGGGGACATAACAAAAGAAAGTGATCTGTAAAAATTAGCATGAATTTATCATGGGTAAATCTTGCATGACCAACCAGATTGTTTCCTGTGATAAGCTGTCTATGTTTGTGGCTGAGGGAGGTGTGGTGGACATAATTTGTTTTGATTTCTGAGAGGTTTTTGATACTGTCTCTCAAAATTTTCTGGTTATTCAAGTGAACATATCTGGGCAACCAGATGCATAAAACACAGTGAGGTGCTTGGTCTCATAGAATGGTTGTTAAGTGACCATATTCAACATATAGAATGGGTACGAGTAGTCTGCCTTGGGATCTTGGATCTTTCCTGTTTAGCACCACACCATGGAGTAGGAGATAAGGGGAACATCTGTGATAACGTATTTAAGAAAGGTAAAAACTGTTGGACAGCAGATGGGAGTGAGGAGTGAGAAAAACCCGAGATGAGCTGCCCTGCAGACACCAAGGTCAGTGAAGAAGGAGGCAGAGGAGGTGCTCCGGGTGCTGGAGCAGAGATTCCCTTTCAGCCCTTATGAAAGACCGTGGTGAAGCAGCTGTGCCCCTGTCCAGCTGAGTAGGAGGAGTGAGAGGGGCTGGGGGGGAGCTGTTGGGGTCAGCCAGGATTAGAAGCCAACCAAGCTATGACATTTCCTACTTTAATTTTTCTACCTTTTCAATAATTATGCATTTTTCATGTCAGTGGTTACCTCCATTTACCAAGTCAATATCAAAATTCTTTCAGTTGTCAGTAGAAAATCAAATCTATAAAGAACAGACAATGTTTATTTATAATAATAAGAGTACATCCAGCTAGATAACATATATTAAGCTCCTGCTGTGTTACTTCCAGTAAGGACGAATCTGTCTTCTGTAAGTATAACCAGAGAGTGTCATTGCTGTTGTCATTGTTATCCACTCTTCAAAGAGTGAAATAGCAATTGTAACTGTGGCATAGCAAAGGGAATATTTTCATTGACAGACCAGGGTGTTGCAGGATATTGGTCATTGGCAGAAGATTCCCAATTTGGCAGCTGGTTTGTTTGACTGATTTTGCTGCTTCATTTTCCTAGTGTTTACATATCCAATTGCTTTTTGGCGGAAAATTAACAGCATAGTGAGATGGATTTCTGGCTGATTTAAAGAGGTGTGACTGGAGTGAAATCATTAATGGTTCAATCCATCAATTACAAATCTGGCCTTTTTTAATCTAGGTTGCTCTTTATTTTTCATGGTGGAAAAGCTGCAAATTCCCAAAAGGTTATTGCCTCTTCCAGATCTGGTTCTGAAATACAGATCATCAGCTCACACATGAATGTTTCACAATAATCATAAAACAAATTCCCAGAATCTCCTAATCACCATGGTAACACACTCAGGTAAGCACAACTAAGAAATGGAGGTACCCTGAAAGATTTTGTCTAAAAAGCAAAAGGTAAGTCATGCTCTGAGTATACAAAGGATTTTTGTTGGTGTTTTCATGGATAGTTTGCAAGTCTACCTTTCCTCCCATTGAATGGCTCTGGAGCTAGCATGTACTAGAAAATAAAAAGGTAGCAACTTCATTTCAAATATCACATTAGAATTAGGTTTCAAAATTCTACGTGTAAAGCAGAATCTATCCTCTTCTTCCAGAAGAGACCCACAGAACAAAGGCCACATTCTTTGCACAGAGAATGCTGAAACTACCCATGTTAAATAGAATCTACCAATGCTAAACAAATCCTTTTAATTTGCTTCGAAAATGAAAAAAAAAAGCCCAGAAGGATATTTGTCGTATCTTTGACACTTTCTGCTTCATCTTCTGAGGCTACACTTGCTGCACTTGCAGCTTTGTGGGGCAAAATTTGTATCCCAGCTGACTGGCTTTCTCACTGGGTGTCTGTTGTCTGAAAGGTTGCCAATGCAGTGGTCTTCAAAAATTTTCAGCGATACTATGTGACTCATCTGAACAGAACACTTGCCCAAAGCTGCCAATGTGCCCTTGATGAAGAAACTCATTTTGCTGTGAAAAATAATGCAGTGTGTGCAAACAAACCCAACTTCATTACGATGAGTTAGCTGATTTGTGTATAAGCCCTCACAAGTCTTTACTTTTTGTTTTGTTGGGTTTTTTGGGGTTTTTTAACCCTGCAGATTGTTTTCCGTGACAAATAGCTTAAAAATGTTTTATGGGGATTTTTTGTTTTGGTTTTGTTCTTATTTCTTTCAGTGTGAAATGGTATAACCCAGTAAATTTTGAACCCTGGAAATACAAGGGTGTAAGATTGCTGAGCAGCCTCTTCCCCCTTGGGTCACTCTCATGAGTATATTTCCTACAAGGCAGTGGTGGTACAGCAGCTCTGAGGTGGTCTCTGAGACAGTGTCTGGGGATAAGAAATTTTCAGGTCATTTTTCCCTTTCCTCAGATTATGGGTTGGAGGGGGAGGTTTGTAACTCATAATTTACAGACAGCTGAGCACATTGATAACTTATGGCAAGTGACTTTATATATTACAGAATACTTAATGTTCAACTCCTGCTAAAAAAAGAGTCATGCATAATTGTAAATTATTGATAACATGTTTCCTGTTGTCTGCTACATTTGCACCCCGTCCACATCTTGCCAAAAGCCAAATACACCTATTTGAGAGCCAACAAAATAGGAAAAAGCTGATGACTGCAGCAGTTGCTGTGCAGCTGGGCGTCCCCACATTGCATGTACTCAGCAAACTTGCTCAGGACACTACTGCGTTCTGTTTTGATGTTAATTGTCCTGAGCAAAATACAGAAAGCAAAACATTCCTCATGCAAACACAGCAAAAGAAAGAATGCATGGCAAGGATATTGCTTTGCTGCAGCACAAATTATTTCTGTAATTTGTCCTACATTGTCTTTTCTCTGCCACTTTGTGACCAACTTTAGTACCTGCATGTCTTCCATTAACTGTATTCCTCTACCCCTGAGAGGTTTGCTTCACTGCAATCTGCTCTGAACTCCCTGTGCTTCACCACTGTACTCATTTTAGGGACGGCTGGGTACAGGAGCTGGCAAAGAGTGGCTCCTGCATCCTTCCTATGCCGATGCTGCGCCTCAGCCATGGAGTTTACCTTACAGACTGAGAAGGACAATGCGAGCACAAAAACCCCTAAGCCCATTCTCAACATTACATTTATTTCCTCAGCTTTCCTCCAGGAAATAAGTTTCCTGAGTGAAATGCTTGGAATTTGGTAAGGAATTTTCTTTCTTCGTCTTCAGATTGTGAGTGTGGACCAGAGTTGCAGTCTTGAGGACAAATCAAAAAATGGCTCATAAAAACACTTTTCACTTTTAGATATGTTTAGTTTTCTTGAATCCAACACCTATCTAGCACAGCAACAGCCATCAGATAAACTGAATCAAGAGTCGAGCAGCAAGCAAAATGACTCCAAATTTCCCCTCTCTCCCACTCTTTCCTCTCAGGCAGACTTGCATGTTTAGTCATTTCAGATCTGTCAAAAAAACCCCAAAAAACCAAAAGAAACCCCAGAAAAAAAATATCTGTCCATGCACCATAGAAATTATATAGAATTTTAAAAAATTTCTCATTGTCATAACTATTGTGTTTAAAATGAGAAAAAAAAGCTAGAAATGCATGCAGGCAAAGGAATTCAAAAGCTGTGGCTCATTAGTCAGAAAGAAAACATGGAAAAAAACTCTAAAACAAGCACTGAGAAAGTAGACAAGGAACAAGACAATGATTCTAGTATTTATTAACAGACAGAGACAGCAGTGGAGCTACACCAGGAAGCAGTCCAAATTTATTTCAGATGGGAGGAGGTAAACGTTTTCAATTAGAACAGGTCACACCCGAGTCCTACTGAACTCTAGACTGACCTCATTGAACTCTCTTCCCTTTATGTACTACAGCCAAAGAACACAAAACATGTGTTGACAGCTTTTAGCAGCCACAGCTCTTCTACTGTGGTAGAACTGAGTAATTCCACTGCAGAAACAAAAGCTTGTTGAACTGGGCTTTCAACAAGTGCCTGAAAAAACACAATCTCACTTCAAAGAAATTATAATATGAAAATAAAGCATGTGGTTCCAGGCGGCTGCACATGGACAGACTGGAGAACACAAAAAAATTCTGAATAATATCAAAGAAATCACGCATTATGGAGTGCTGCCAGTGCATGTTCTGCCTTCAGGTACAAGGTTTCAGATACAATAAACAGAATGTTTATCTTCCTGCACACAAGATAGCAACCTTTCAATAGATCCAATTAAACTCCATCTGAAAATTCAGTTCAGCTCAGTTCTGTCCTCTTCTATTCTTTCTATTCTATCCTATTCTGTTCTATTCTATTCTATTCTATTCTATTCTATTCTATTCTAATTTCTATTTCTATTCTTGTCCTTCTTATTCCTATTCTTATTCTTATTCTTTCAGAGCATCTTTCTAGTATCCAATGGTTTTCCAGTGTTTTAAATTATATGACTAGCAACTCTCAGCTCTTGATTTTTTTTCCCAACCACCCCCTGGGAAAGAAATATCTGTAATGATGTGACTTATTTTGCTTTGTGTTCCCCTTTTCTTCAGATGCATGTTGTCAAGTATTGTTAGAGAAAGCACTTAGAGTGAGAAGTGGTGACACTTATGACAGTTCCAAGTTCCTGAAGTGAATTACTTCGCAGCCTTGGACTGCCCCCTGAAAATATTCCATTTTTCTCTCATTTGGTCTCCTGCACCTGCAGACAGCTCCTTGCACCAAGGGACTAAAACTGTCAACCAAATTCTTCATCTCAAAGATTTAGGTGATATTTTTTTCCTTAAGTATCCTAAGCCAAGAGTGGAAATACTTTGAAGAGAACATGCAAGACCTTGAACTTCATTCATTTTCTAACAAAAGGCAGTGTAGAGCAGAGTACTGCCTGTACATCTGTGGAGATGGGCCATGGTAGCACGTCCCATTTAATATTTTTAAAGTATTGTGAGCCTCGTGTGCTGGCGGGCCAAATTGCTATGGAGCAACTGAGAGGTGAGGAAAACATGAAAACCCATCATCCGTTTGAATGTGACACAGCCTTTTACTTGGAACTGAGATCATCCAAAGTTGAGACAATGTGGATGTGAGGAATCCATATGGACTGAGAAGAAAACTTGCGAGTATTATGAATTTTCAAAATTTTAAAATATCATTTTAAAAAATATTAAAATTTAAATTGCCTTTTTTTACACCCTTCTGTTTTTAAAGCTGTTAGGGTTTATTTGTTACTAAAAGTAGCAGAAATAATTCTGTTACTCTTTCACTGATCTAGTTTACACAAAGCTTCCAGGGATAAAATATGCCTATTTTTATATATATACAGATATTGCTCACACAATCTGTGGATGTCTTTGCATACAATGAGTAGGAGAAAGATGTATCAGGAAAGTAATATCTGAAACAAGCAGGGTGATCAGCTGGGACCAAAAACTCTGGCTCCAAGACCCTGCCTGAGTGATTCATATTGAAGTACAGTAAACTAGAACCCAAACATATGTTTATCACAAAATCCTCTTCAGCTCTGAAAATTTCACCATTTTCTGTTGCAAAGTGAGATCCAAACTGAGAACTGGAAAAAGCCAGTGAAATGGCTTCTTCTCGGCTCAACTGAACTCCTCTCACTTTGCCTATTCCCATCAGATCTGCTGTGAAATCAATGCACAAGAGAGCAAAAATGTACCTAAAAAAGCAAAAGATAAAACCTGTTTTATAGATTAAAAAATGTGAATTTTTTCCTTCTGTCTTTCCATCACTCTCTGAAGAAAAAGATTTTAAGACATATGAAACCACTGCTAATTCTGCTGACTCAAAAGGAAGCTAGCTAGCTATTCACTTACACCACACTGATGTAAATAACTGGACTGTGCAGATGATCAAAGAAGAACTGATGCTAAAATTTTATAATTTTATAACTCAAATGATCTAGACTTTAATTTGAGAGTAGGCTCTTTTAGGTATCTTAATTTTCTGGCATGCTTTTGGTTTTCAAATGGATGCTTATCCTCACATCTGGAAAACTCAATCCATCAAACTGATTACTTGAAAATGTTAATTGTTTATGAGAATGCAAACCTCTTACATGTTTCCAAATGAAGAAGTGGAAACTACAGGAGTGACATAATTTACTCTCAAAGCCTATCTCAAAGAAATTTCTCAGTGAAAACACATAAAACTGAGATAAGAATTTAACTTTCAGCCAGAGGAATTTTTTTCCTTGAGATTGTAATTCAGGACAAGATCTTTAATTCTAAAGGTCTAAAGGTCTTGTTTTTTCTCATCTATTTTCCTTCAAGCAGGGAAAATTACCATTCAATTTAATTTGTCAGATTTGTAATTTTCCTGTTGAAAATTTAAAAGAATAAAGCTTTTGAACCCTGACAGTGTGGTAGTGTGCCCAGTTTACTTCTGGGAGAGATATCTCTAGAGATAAGGTGTCCACCACTTTACTCTGAAAGTGGGGGAAAAAAAAGGGCTATAAAGTGGTGATTCTGTGTCACATTCACATTCTACTGGGTGCAGAACTAGAGAGTCAGATATATATTATACCAAGCCAGGAACAAATTTAGCAGGAGAAGGAAGAGAGTTATGAAAGGACTTTAAACTCCCCACCCACTTAGGTCTTTCTAAAATAGTACTGTATTTTATCTCCACAATTGCAAACCCTCCCAGCTGAGGAGGAATTCAATGAACAGAACACGGTTTAACAGAATGAAAAGGACGACGTCTAGTCCCCATTTTCACCTCTCCACTTGGAGAGATTTTTGGACAGTTTTTGAACATCTAAACTGCTTGAAAAAGTTCCAAATGCACTTTTAGAAGTATTTGAGTGTACTTCCCAAGCGTGATCTTTGCTGAGTGTGGTATTTTCATTTGATCTACACTGAGTGGTCAAGCATTGGGAGAGTTTGCCCAGGGAAGTGGTTGAGTCACCATCCCTTTAAGGATGATGGGGACATGGTTTAGTGGTGGATTTGGCAGTGCTGGGCTAATGGTTTTATTCAAGGATCTTAGAGATCTTTTCCAGCCTAAATGGTTCTATGATTCTATAATTCTATGATTTTCTATTTTGTCATTATCAAACTTGCATATATTCATGAGCCAACCCTGCCTGTCCACCATCATCATGATCTCCCTTTTCCTGTCTTGTATCCTTTTATAGAAGTCCCTAAACAGATCCCCTTGATCAATTCAATACTTTTTCATTGCAAAGAACAAGTTGATGATTGGCAGCTTTTTTAAAGTACTGGTAAACCAGGTCCCACATAAAAATGTCAGAAAATGTGAAGCATAATGTTTGACCCAGTACTCATCTCCTAGAAAAGTTTTTCAGTGCGTGTTTTAAATTAATTTGGTCCTAATGATATTTTATATAGACAGCTGACACACATCTCTTCAAAGACACGTCAAAGATGCTGGTGTGAGATTATTTGTATCTACTGTCTACATGTTGTAACAGACAAATCTTTAACCAGCTCTTCCCCAGCCAAGATGAATTCAGTATTCAACTGTGGCTACTCAGTATTTATGACAGGATTTCTTCTGATGGAATTTAAGATACATAAAAGAATCAAAAGTGTCTTAGTACCAGCTTTAAGCTAATCATCAGTATTTCAACCCAATCTACATGATGGAAAATAAAACCAGATTTCTATGGGCCACCATGTCCCGTGAGGCAAAGTAGATGCAAAGGTCTCAGTTTAAGTCAAGCATGCGAAGATCATCCCTCATTATAGAATATCATAGGTAGCATAATGTTGACATCTGGATGTTATCTGGCACAGTGACCCACCAAGTGCTTTATTTTCTCATTGTGATGTGTGCTTTATATCTGGGAATAATGGGGTCTGCCACAAGGGATGATGAGCCAGGAGCCAAACACAGGAGTGAGTGGGAGCATGGACCTCCCTCATATGGGAGCCAGACGCAGCAAATCAGGCTCAGACACAGTTCAAGGATCACCCAGCAAGTTTAGCCACACGATGTCTCAGGTAAAGCCAGAAAGTCAGAGCAGGAGATCCAGGTCAGGACTGGAGAGACAGAAAACCAGGCATAGATGTGAATGCTGCCCATCGATAGATATCTCTGAGGCTTTTCATAGCTTTTACCGGCTAGATTTTTCTCTCATGTTGTTTTCATTTCATGATCACACTCTTCAAACTGTTTTGCTTCCTAAGTTAGTACATGAAGTTGTTCAGTTCAGAATATCTGCAATGAAAACACGAGAGTTGCAGCTGATCACACTTTTCTATCACGCAGCAACTGAGGAGCTGTGAACCACCAGCCTAAGAAGCAGCCTTGTAGTGCCACAGAATAAACTGTAAAGGATATGATTGCAAATCTTCTCTCTGTTATATGGTGTTCACAAACTATAGAAGTGACTGTAAACTGACATACCAATTTTTCAGGAAGATGTGTTTCCTTCACTTGAAGTTCATGTATTCAAACAGATAATCTTTGTGCTAAAACCCAGGTACCATATCTTCTACAAAAATGCCCTGACCACCTTAGAGTGACCTAGAATAAATCTCCAGTCTCACTTTTAAAGATGTTTAATTTGGAATAATGTTGTGGTGCGGTTTCTTGTTCTGTTATGTTAAGTATATTCGTTATTGTTTGGTTCATTCCTACTCCCTCCCTAAAATAAAATGGTTTTCCCCTGTCCTCCCCTCAGCCATCCCCCTTTCCAAATAAAGTCAAGTCCTACCTCTAAACCCCTATCCATCACCCAAACCCCTCCCTTATTACCAGAGAATTCTATGTCAATCTTCCAAACCCTACCCCTGGACCCTGCCAATCTCCTGAAGTCCACTCCCTTTGGTCTAGAATCTTCAGTTACACTCGACGCACCATTTGTCCTTACATGTGTCAGTTAGCTGTGTGTATCCTCATTGGTTGCTGTATATTGTATTCCCTCCCTCTGCTCCTCCCATGACCCACTCCTATTGGTTGTACCCTTTCCCCACCCCCTGGTTCCACCTCCCTTTATAAGCCGGTGCACCCTTTGATCTTCGGTTCAGTCCCTCAGGACCAGGTTTGGGAAATAAACTGCTCTTCCTGAACGTTACCTGTTGTGACTGGACTCTCCCTCTCTCCTTTACCTCCGAGCCTCGCCTTGATTCCTGCACGCTGCTTGGAGCCTTGCCTGGCTCCGGATCCGCCTGCGCCCTTCGGCCTGTCGGGCAAGGGTGGACCTATACTACGGCGTGTCCCGCATTCCCAGAGCTAGCCGAGGATATCGCCTGTAGTGGCAAAGCGCGGGACCACCGCAGAATAATGTATTTAGCTTGGATTGATCTTAAAGATGATAATTTTATAACCTAGCAATTATGGAGTCAACATTGCTGTTGCACTACTTTGATGCATTTCATCAAATGATTTTTCTCCTTTATGGGTCTATATATCTATATTTAAGTTACTTATGATCTCTTTATATTTATTTGATAGAAATTGGTCCTGTAAAGGTGCAGTTGAATTCTTCCTAGAATATATGGATTTGTTTCTCCGCATAGAACAAGGACAGAGTGATCAGCTCAGTGAAGCTGTCCAATGCTGACACGGTGATGCTGTGGTTTAGCCCCAGCTGGCAGCTCAGCCCCACACAGCCACTTGTTCACGTCCTCCCAAGAGAAGGGGGAGGGAATAGGAAGGGTAAAAGTGAGAAAACCTGTGGGTCTTAATAAAGACAGTTTAACAGGTAAAGCAAAAACTGTACATGCAGCAAAGCAAGATAAGGGATTCATCGATCACTTCCCATGGGCAGGCAGGTGTTCAGACATTCCCACAAAAGCAGGGCTCTATTTTGTCCAATGGTGTACCCCTTTTCCTTCTTCTTTCAACAGTTTTTATGCTGAGGATGATGCCATATGATATGGGATATCCCTCAGGGTCAGCTGTCCTGGCTGCGTCCCCTCCTTCTCACTGATGGGGTGGGGTGAGGAGTAGGAAAGGCCTTGACTCTGTAAATACTGCTCAGCAGTAATGAAAACATCCCTTTGTTATGAGCACTGTTTTCAGCATGAATCCAAACCTATAATAGGTACCATGAGTAAAATTAAATTTGGATATGTGGAAAACCTTTATTCAGGCTGCCTGTTTCAAAATATATTCAGAAATTGACCAGAAAACAAAAGAGCAACCATTGTTTTTGTGATTTCCTATTTTTTTTAATTATGAAAACGTGTTTACTTTTTGTCTAGTAATTGTCTGTATTTGCAGTGCCTTGAACCACCAGGTTCCAATACTCAAGGCTTTGGGTGAATCCAAGGCAGAATTGCAGAATCAGCAGACAAGAAGTGAGAGGCAACACAGTTTTCTTGACCACGCAAAGCACTGTTAAATCAACACAGTATGTTCTGAGCCTGTTCCTGTGGTTTACAGGTTGGATTATATTCACTTTTCTTCTTTTTATCCATAACAAAGTCACCAGTAAAATCAGCACCTTGCAAAATCACACAATGATACAATCCTATATATTATAAAAAAACCAACAATGCACATCCCCTAAAAACAGAAAGAGAATAATAAATATTGCTTATTATTTTCCATGGTGCTCTCATTTCTGATAATGGGATTTAATAATATAAAATCAAGTTCCTTGATCTCTTGGGAGTGCCTGGTTTTAGCCTGAGTGTTCCTGGATGTATGTGAATGTGTGTGCGCGTGTATGTGTGTGTACACATGTTGGATCCTGTGCAAAACCCCGCAACAGCAAGTTATTTATTGTCTACACCAGTCTACAACATTTTTAAGTATTTCTGATACTTTGCCACTGCAGGAGATTACATACACAGTAAAATAAACAAGAGCTTCATCTTACCTGTTATGAACTGCTTCTCTCTCAAGAGTTACTGCCTGGCTATGAAATGGTTCACTCATGAAGCAGGAAAATTTAGTAAGATCAATTTTCTTCAGTGATATTCTCTTCAATGTAAAACTTCATCCATAGCAACAGAGATTCTAAATTCATGTTTAGGGTGAGGCAATGAAGATGCTTTATCATTAGTGTTCAGCAAGGCCAGATAGGTCTGTTGGAAGCCAATTATTAGGTAGTGTTTCCATGCCCAAGTAAACTGGGAAAAGTTAATGTACTTGGAAAAGGGAACAAATACCTTGTTCAGTTCTCTACAGGAATTCCCAGTAACCAGAATACATACACTTTTGTAACACTACTACAGTAATCATCTTTAAAAAATGGAAGGGAACATCCACTTAACAAAGTGAACAGAAACTTCTGTCATTTCTACCAGGAGCTCCCAAAATTCCCATTTCCCCACACTGTTAGGGAATAATGGAGGGTTAGCCTTGGTCAGCTGTCAAATGCACACTCAGCTGCTCACTTCTCCCCCTCACCTCCCCCCCCNNNCCCCCCAACAAGAAAGAGGAAGAAAAGGGGATGGGAAAGTTCGTGGGCTGACAAAAAGACAGGTTGATTGCTTAATAGATACTGCTGTGTGCAAAACACATCCAACCTGTTAGAAAGTAATTTATTTTAATGCCAATTAAAAGGTGTTTGAGTAGTGAGAAATAAACAAAATAATAAAACAGCACCATGTTGCCACCCCTTTTTTAACATAGGCTCCAGTGCTTTGCTTATTCCCATAAAGAAGTAAGTAAAAAAAAAAAAAAAATAGTTTGGGTAGTGGAATACAAAAGGACAAACACCAAAAGAAGCGGAAAATTCAAGTGGAAAATCTCTGTCCTTGTCTCTGTTGAGTATGTCAGACAAAACAGAACAGACTCAACAAAGAGACCAAGAAAAACAAGAGTCCATGGTGTCTTATGTTTCGATGGTGAGTTGAGTTTTGAGGAAAGTCAAAGCAGTCAGCTCAAAGATGAAAGTTTCTTGAGTTTTTCAAGTCAATCCCAATCTATAGCCATAGTGGGATGCATTCATTTGTACAATGCCACACACGGCATGAGCTCTGATGGCACAGAGCAACCCAGTGCAGCAAAATCAGTACTGGCAATGTATATCTGCATATATGGTCAAGTAGCAAAATTGGGATTATATAAGACATTTTACCGTCCAAAAGCTGGTCATCTCGAAATAAATAAATTACCTCAGGAAAATGGAGGGAAATTTCTTGGTTCCTTTGGAATTTTGGTTCTTAAAACCCAGCTAATTGTATTAGCTGGTTTTAGAGTGTCAATGTAAAATCATTTAGTGGAGTCAGTAAGTTCAGGCGGGAAGAATACTCCTGTAACATACCAAAGTTTAAGATACAGCGTATGTTTTCTTGTTGGCATATGATTTTCTATGTTATGGCCAGAAAACACTTTAAGTATTCCTGAATACATGGACTTATTTCTATGAGAAATTAATTAAGTCAGTTAAATAATCTTGATGGTGAAATTAACCACCTTAAAATCCTTTCTCAACTTTCTCCTCCTTTCAAAAGCAGCTACGCGCAATTTTCTACCATTCTGTTCCTCAAGGATTTTCATGTTTACTCAGTCTTTTTTATGCATCATTTTTTAAATAACACAGGAAACACAAACCAGTTTGAACAAGAAGACAATCTGCTGGTGGAGGTGTACCTAGGCAGTGGTAAGGGAGGCCAGGTCCTCTAGAGCTGAAGTCTGATCTTCAAGGGACCAGACAAGTGGTTCAAGCGAGTGCTTGGACTGTAATGTCTATGCTTTAGAAGAATGAGAACTTTCAAATAATCTTTTGACTTACTTTGAGGGCTCTTGCTTACTCTAATCTTCCCTATGGACGCTATTTCGAAGTCTTCAACTCCAACTGGCTGTATTCACCTTTTGATGGGTGTTTTGGGGCTTTATTCCTTCACTGACCTACCAGATCAGCTGTTTGAATGTACTGTCAATAATTTCGATCTTGTATGCTCCAAAACTTGTGCTTGATGATTACTCAAGATTTTTTCTGTAAAACTACCAAGGATTTGGGCTGACGAACTGGAAGGCAAACCTCCATTTCATAACGCTGGTGAAGGGGACAGAGCACAAGTCTTGTGAGGAGAGGATGAGGAATCTGGGGATATTTAGCCTGGAGAAGAGGAGATCAGGACAGATCTTATCACTGCTTAGAAGTACCTGAAAGGTGGTTGTAGCCAGATGGGGGACAGTCTCCCTGGTACCAAGTGATAGGACAAGAGGAAATGGCCTCAAATTGCACCAGGGGAGGTTTATATCGAATATTAGGAAAAGTTTCTGAACACAAAGGGTTTTACCATATTGTAACAAACTGCCCAGAGAAGTGGTGGAGTCACCATCCTTGGAAGTGTGCAAAAAACATGTGGATTTGGCACTTAAGGACGTGGTTTAATGGTGAACATGGCGGTGCTGCATTGACAGTTAGACTTGATGATCTTAAAGGTCTTTTCCAACCTTAACAACTTTCTGATTCTATGATTCAGTGATTCTATACTCTATTGCACAGAGTTTATCCTGTGACAGGAATGTATGCGTTGCAGGCATGGTTATAGACCCAAGCCCATGTACCTGAGCTGTGTGTAAAGTAATCTTCAGTACAAATCATTTCTCCAGGAGCCTCTTACTTCATCCCTAAGGTGTAAAAAAAAAAAAAAAAAAGGACTTGAAAAGACTTGTGGATGGTTGCCTGTGTCCAGCTGGAAGTGAAGAAAAGCATGATTTCCTTAATGGTTTTGGAAATTTGCTTCAGCTTTAACCTTTAGTACTCTTTGGTTTATGCCTTTGGAGTCACCCCTGAGCCTTGCCTGATACTGCTTTCTGGTAGGAACAACTACTACTTAAAATGTGAGCAGAACATCAGCGCCCTGAGCATGGAAACAGTCACAGTCTGCAGCAACAAATGCCTGACCCACTAAAATTTCAGTCAAGGGCTTGAAAGAAAATTATTGATGCTTAAAAAAAGCATGTCCTTAAATCTTATAAACCTTGGCTGAAGATAAGCAAGCACAAAAGAAGGTCACTGGTTCCTAAGCCAAGGCATAGACTTACTACTTTATTCTAATGTCCTCAGCACTACAATATCCATCTAATAACTCCCTACTTCATCCCCTTAGGGATAACAATGGTTTCCCTACTTTTTATTTTTAATCTTTACAGTGACCCTGTCTCCTTCTTAGTGAATATTTACTTGGCAGCTAGCGCAACGGAACCTCATCCTTGACAGACAGATTTTCTATTAAAAGAAGAGAGAAAGAAAAAAAAAATTCACAAGAAACCATAGATGGAAATCCTCCATAATTTGTACAGAATGCATCAGGCTACCACACAGATATTATGCATACATACACATAGAAATAAAAATGATTGAAAAGTGGTTGAGAAAAGCAGCTAGCTATGCTGAATTTTATAAAAATCTGTCAACCTAGTTGGCTGCTCACAGGTTACCGAGATCGCATGTGATTGCTTTGCAGACTGAGCTGTCATTCAGGCAGAGACTGGGTGAAGATGCTGATGCCTGAGGAATAAATTCAAATTATTACCATGATGGGGATTGTGACCATTCTCATGCTCTCTTTGATAATGTTGCAGATATTGCAGTGACACACATTATCTTCCCAGCTGCTAACACATCTCAAGAGACAGAGGGGGAGGGAGAAAAGTCCAACCCTATGCATAGCATTTTATCTAGAAAATGAAGTTTTCCTTGCTTTATTCTCAGCCAAACAAGGAGGCAGCCTGATTTTCACAGGAAATATCTTGTGCTCCTGCGAACATGTGTCTGTAGCACCAACGTGCTAACAATTAAAGGTTAGGTTTTGCTCTTGTTCTTACAATGGGAAATGCTTTATTCAGCATTCTGTCCCACGGGGTTAAAGAGAATTGCAAGGGAACGTCCTCTCATGGAGGGAAAAGAGATTGTCATGTCACTCAAGGCACACCCTTAGGAAATCAAATTGCCTAGTAGGGCATCCAAAACGTGTCACTGACTGCCAGAGGGCAGGTCTGTTATGTACTTTGCCTAATCTAATAGGGCTTTTATCTGATGTCTCTTGAGATCTCCCTACTCCTGCTAAGCAAAAAATTCTAGAAGTAGAAATATCATAGTTGTGTCACTGGCCTGTGACCATGCATGAACAGGCCTTTCCTGGGAGAGGCAAAGTGCCTCTGAGGAGATTTCTGAACCATTCTCTGAGCAGCCTGGTCTAGTGGAAGGTGCCCCTGCCCATGGCAAAGGGGTTCGAATTGGATGATCTTTAGGTCCCTTCCAACCCAAACCATTCTGTGATTCTATGATTATTTTGGGCCCTTTGTGCTGTTTGTTGGGTATTGGGGATGTAGCAGTTCTGCTAAAGCCTGTTTGAGGAGTCCATTGGGATGTCCTCTTATACCACAGAAACGTTCCTAAAGGACACGTTGGATTGCCATATCCACAAGACCAAGTTAATCATCATGACTACAAAACAGATAAGCAAACACGCAGATAAGTGTGAAAATGCCCTTGCCCCCCGTGGGTATCTGAGTCTATGGGGCAGCCTAGAGTTGCAAACTTCATGAGTAAAAGCACATCCTAAAGAAATCACTAGAAAGTGAAATGGGAACATTCATCGATTAGCAGAAATCCAGAGTGTAGCTTTTGAAAATGAATGAATAAACGAGCAACAGACTTAATATTGAGGTCTTTATAAATTTCTGGTATTTTTTCAGTTTTTACCAACATACAAAGATGTCATAATCTGGAAATATAATTGGAGTTGCTGAGTCTCTGTAAAGGGACGGACATACTGAAAGGTTTGAGCAAATCTTTCCCCATTTTTCCTTCTGTAGTCTCCATCTGTAATGACCTCTAACATTTCCTCATGCACTGCTTCTTCTATGTCCATTCTGATTGATGTAACAGTCCTTGCAGTGATATTAAAAAACCCACCGCTACCACATAAAAAATCCCACAAAGTAAAACTAGACAAAGAAAAAACACCACAAAAAAAGAGACCAAAACAAAAACAAAACAAAACAAACAAAAAAAAAAAAAAAAACCCAAAAAAAAAAAAAAAAACCCAAAAAAAAAAAAAAAAACCCAAAAAAAAAAAAAAAAACCCAAAAAAAAAAAAAAAAACCAAAAAAACCACCAATCAATCAACCAAAAGCATACCTCACAAATAATTTAAAATCCCTTTCTTAACTTTTTTCCCCCCTAGATTTCAGGACCTTAGAACTTCATGTGGAAGAACATATTAATAAATATAATCTAAAAATAAGGCTGATAACAGGCAGTGTTTTTTCTTTACCAACGTAACAGAAAGATTATACTGTTATACCGTTGCAAAACAAAACAAAAAAAAAGCCTGTGTGGACAGGAGGAAGTTAAAAAATGAAATGAGTGTTGAAAAGTACACAATGCTGATGCTTTTAATTTATGGACACAGACAACACTATATCAAAGTAAATAACATCTTTTATGACTTTTAAACATTCACACTGTTTCAGGTTGGGTTCCAATGAGTGTGAGGAAGGTGACATTATTTTCAGTGCTGCTCCACATCATTAAAGAAAACATACTCAGAAACATCTTTCAGCAGCTTCGCTTTCTGGCTTTCACTGCAGCATGGGCCTCTCACCAATCAATAATGAAAGCAGCAGGGAATTTGTCACTTGTTAAGGAAAAGAAGAGATTAAAACAAAAACAAGCAAAAATGAGAAAGGGGTGGTAAGAGATAAAAAAAAAAAGACTGTAAGATTGCTTAAAGGAGTGTAAATTATTTTCCCCTGCCACACTAATGATAATTCACAGCTGGGTCTCTAGAACGCAAAAAAAATTCAATGAACCAGGACAAAGAAACTCCCTGTGGATGCCTTTGATGATTCCAATAATCTTTTGATGATTGAATTGATAAAGGTAATATCATTGCTGAAATATTTTTAGACTTCTGTGAAGCATTAGGTTTTATAGTGCATAATATCTCTTTCTGAGGAAAGTAAAATGATAATATATCAACATGGTCGATATTAAATGGATGGGAATGTGATCACATCATGCATCAAAGGATGAATGCATCCATGTAGTTTTTTTCAGGCAGAGCTTTTACTGATTATCTGAGATACAGACTGAGTTTACTCACGTTCTGAGCTATAGATCCCTATGATCTTCAGCTGCTGAATTTCCTGCCTGTAGTTAGTGACACTAAGTAGCAATTCTTAGGTAAAGTACTATGTCTCCTTTTCTGTATGTAGTTCCAGAAAACAACTACAGCATCCTTATGGAGACTTGCATGGAGAAGCTCTGGAAATATGTCATTCCATTGCAGAGCCAGGTTTTAACACGGTTTGAAGATTTAGGGATTTTGTGGATACAAGAATGTCAGGGTGATTTAACCCCATTGTGGTTTAACCCCAGCCAGTAACTGAGCCACTCACTCACTCTCTAACTGTGGCATGGGGATAAAAATATGATCTCAAGAATTTCCATTAGTCCTTAATCTTTGTGTAATGAGTTGGGAAGTGAACTGTCCCTTGGTCATACCAGGAGCTCTTGCATGGCCAAGGTGGGAGCAGTACTGAGGTGAAGGGTGGAGGAGCGGATAATCTGTCATCCCCTGACAGCCTTGGAACATTCCCTACCTTAATCAAAGGCTGAGTGGAACAATACTATTATNTTAACCCCAGCCAGTAACTGAGCCACTCACTCACTCTCTAACTGTGGCATGGGGATAAAAATATGATCTCAAGAATTTCCATTAGTCCTTAATCTTTGTGTAATGAGTTGGGAAGTGAACTGTCCCTTGGTCATACCAGGAGCTCTTGCATGGCCAAGGTGGGAGCAGTACTGAGGTGAAGGGTGGAGGAGCGGATAATCTGTCATCCCCTGACAGCCTTGGAACATTCCCTACCTTAATCAAAGGCTGAGTGGAACAATACTATTATACCCAGAGTTTTGGAAACTCTGGTCCCACTGTTACAGGAATTTTGGAGAAAATTTCTAAATATTTTAGAAACTCCAGTGGTTGTCAACCTGAGGATAGAAGTTTATGGAATACTAAACATCATCATTTTGTGGTTCTGTAAAAAGTTGCCCTAAGTGAGGCTCTTCAAGGTCTCTTGGACTACAGGAGGCTGTGCCAGCACCTCCCTCTGAGTAGGACACCTCTCAGAACTCGCAAATCCTTGAATTTGAGGTACTTGGTGGACCATTGCCAAAAGCTGCTGATGGGGCCTCAGCTGATACCCCAAATCCTTGAAGCTCATTAATCCTAAGCCTGTTGAGAGATGCAAAGGCACTTGACGTGAGTATTTCCATGAAATTGAGGGGATTTTTTCACAATATATCTTTGTACCTTCTTTATGTCTGTATGTGAATTGATTTAAATACCTTATAGCATGTATAGCACAAATATTGCCCTCTCAGATCTGTAATTAAGTCACTGTTGTAATTGTGGTAGATTCTATAGATCATTTTCTAAAAGTTAACTTAGTAAATTGATTAAGTGCTGCTAAATCCTTTAGACAGAAACCATTGTTCAAGTCTGACAAGAGTTTCACTCTGAAACTTCTGACTCAAAGGAAGGTTCTCCTTTACCCCTGGTCACCCTCACCCCTTCTCACCCTCACCCTTTCCATCCTCACCTTTAATACCCCCAACCTCCACATCAATCATTTAAAATTCATTCTAATCTGATTTTCTTCTGTATGTTTCATCCATGTAGTAGGGAGTAGAGTGAACCTTACCACTGAACGTTGTTGTCCTTTTACAGATTTTCATTAGACCTACTTTTCCTGATACCTTTGCCAGTGATTTCTTTAAGCAACATAAACAACTCATTTGCGACAAATTGGTGTAGTCAGCAGGATACTAAACCAGGATTCATGACTGTGTGTTTAGTTTGGGGGAATATTTGGAGAAAATTAAAGAAAATCACAGCTGTGCTAACATATTCCACAGCAACTGCAAGACAATAGATCTCACTGAAGGATAAGAAGCAACATCTGCAGTAATGAATAAGGATTAAATAAATACTGTGGCACATCCAATGTAAAAGCAGTTGAAGTTCATGTTTAGGTACTTTGCCTATCATGGGAAAACATCAGGAGGTATATCCTTACTTCAGGTGTTAGGCAGCAATAACCATAAAGTGATTAAGAAAAAGGTAAAAATAGATTTTAGTCCTTTGTCAGTCCATACTGACAATAAAAACAAACAAGGTCTGTGACACCCATTGTTCATCCCACTCCATTTTGAGATCTTCCACTCGGCAATGGAACATCCTGGCAAACCATCGAGAGCTCTTCCACTGAAAGCCAAACCCTCCCAGCACAGGTGCCTTGGTATATTGTGAAATGGGGCTACAGATGTGCTCTGGGTTACAGGAGCAGAAAATTGAGTCCAAGGTAGCAGATGAAAACCAGGGAAGAGGAAACTCCATTTAAAAACAATCTGTCCATATTCATTTGCTCTTCTCTTAGTCCCACATGCACTGAAATTAAAAGGAGTCACCAGATTATTATTTATTTATTTATTTATTTATTTATATTTTAAATAGCTCCTGAAGTAAAAGTTCATAATTTATCCTTAAGGTATCCTTAAGGATAACCATACAGTGAAAATAAAACTAAGTTATATCTTGAATATCTCTGCTCAAAATGCTTCCAGTATTGAGAATTATTGATTACTGGACACCAGTATCAATAAATATTTACATGTAGTCTAAAGCATTATGCATATGTCTGTCTCAGAAATGTAATGCTGTGGAAATTTTCTACCTTGTTTTTATGGGTTTGGCCTACAGCCAGTTTATCATCATTTCTTATCACGTTCCATCCCGCCAGCTGAATCATCATCTTAGCAAATCTCAGACTACAGCTGTAAATGAACAAATTCCTTCCAAGAAAATGTGATTATTCATTTCCTACTCTTTTATTCTTGTGACATCTCAAGGTTAAAGATGCATATTGTAACAGTGGAGAATTATCTTTGTGTTTTTTCTATTACAATCTGCTTACCAATGAACACCAATAAAAAATATTAAAATAAAAAAAAGAGATATTGTTTTATTGCTGAAAATACTTTGAAGATCTTGAACAGGTAAAGCTTCCATGTGACAGGGGCAATTAAAATGCTCAATAAAAATACATCACACAAAAAAATTCTAATGACCTTAAAAATAACCCCAAATAACATATGTTCATGAGATGCTGGCCTGGTTTCTAGATCTTATAATATCTTAAGCAGAAAGAATAGTTTTACTTTTTAATTATTATAGAAAAATCTAGTAATTAAGTCTTGTGAATACAAGCAGTGAAAGAATAATTTGTTGATTCACCAATAACTCAAAAATAAAAGTGAAAGTTATAGCTAAAAATAATATTATTTAGAAAAAATTTAAATAAAAAGGAAAATTTTCTTTATTCAAATTAAATAATTTAGCAAAAAAAATCTTCTTGCCAGTTTTTGTACAATACTGGTCAAAGGACATTTTGAAGAAACATATTATTTCAAAGTCTTAAATCCTAAACATTTTTGTTACAGAATAGATTTCATTTTATTTTGCTTCAGACTATACACGAAAAACAAAATGTCTGTCTCAAGATATTTATAAAACTATTTAAATTCCCTCATAGTGAATTTTAAGATACAGAAGCAGTTTTTGTGCAAAAGATATCTGCTACGTTATATCAGAAGTTTAAGAGTCAGATTTTAGAATGAAAGATGGAGATAAACATGGAACCTCCTGCTCTCTGACTAGTTGTTCCTCTTAATATATTGCACTGCAGGGGAAAAAGTCTTCCTACTACAGTTACAGGGATTATATAGAAGTTGGCTTTTGTATCCCTGTTTTGGAGACAGACAGAAAGTGTGCGCATGGAAAAGAACAAGAGGTAGAAAGGATTGTCTCTTCTCCTTTCTGTTTGGTGGGGTTATTAGGGCTTCCAGACCCCTTTCAGCATCTTCTGTGTTTGACCTTGAGCAATAAACATGGAGCACAGATGAGAAAGTGTGCAGCTGAGGGAGGATAGTAGATGTCCATGAAATTTTTCAGGAAGGAAAATGCTGGATTTTAGGGAGGAACGACCTGAAATTCCTAATAGATTACTTGAACAACCCAGCCCCAGCAGAGACGTGGCCTCACAAATCACTCAGGTGCAGAAGCTGAATTTGAATGTTGCCCATTTCTTCTACTGATCTTTATCAGAAAAATAATCCTCTACCATTTGCAATCGTCATGACTGCTACATGTTTTGACAAGACCAACTACTCTCCAGAGGCTTCATCTACCTATGATTTAAGTAGCATTCCTCAGCTGGAAATTTTTATTAATACTTGAGTGACACCAGACACAAATTTTCAGGGCCCAAATTCAGGTTCTCAGACACCTTGACACAGTTCTAATAATCCTATTTTTATTATACTGCTTAGGTAGAAAGAACAAGACATATTTTTGTTCCCCAAAAAACAATTGCAGTCCAACCAAGGTGTGTTTTTGTAATTAGATATAGAGCACCAGTACACCTCATAGTGACTCTCGGAGTAACCCTGCTGATGTTGATGGTTTAGTTTGAATTTATATAGGTGCATCTGAGTCTGAGTGTGGCACTAAATAACTCAACTTCTTCTGCTTTTAAGGAAAGTTCTACTGTTGAAATTAGAAAGGATACAGAAATGTGAACATATTGAAAAAAGCTGAAGTTTAAATAAGATACAGCAAAAATTGGTGTTTGTTTGAAAGCAGGAGAGAAAGATCATCAGTTCTGTACAGAACACTGAAGATAAACAGTCATGCTGGAAATTTTGATTTGATCTCAAGACATTTACAGAATACCAGTTAAAAAAAAAAGTCTTCTTCCACAGCTGGCTTCTTTAGCTGACTTCTTTGCCACATTTTCTGGGGTAATTATGAACTGTGTGCTATCATGGCGTTAGTTTCCTTAACGTTCTCTAAGCTGTATCTTTAACAATTAAAAGCCCCACAGGGCAAAACAAAAGAGGTGACTTGAATCCATTCTAGGTTGCTCTGAAAGGGCTAGAGAAGTGCCTACAGTCAGTTACAGGCAAGACCTGTTTTAAGGAGCCTGTCTCTCTCTTCCTGCTTTGGGGATGGATTTACTCCTTTTCACTGCAATCAATTAAAACTCACATTCCTAAGCTAAGCTACCAGATAAAACTCCGAATGTGTTGGAGATGTTTATCACATGTGCAATGGGTCTATCTCCTAATGAGGTTGGATTTTATACATGCAGGGAAAAAACAGATTATACACCTGAACCAGGCAACGAATTTTCAGATGGCAGAAGTTGGGTGAAAATGTTTCTACTCTCCATTTCCAGTTTTAATTGTGACTTCATGATGTTCATAAACATGAAATTGTGAGAGGCAAGCTCTAGGTTATATCTAACAGATGTTGAGTTCATGTGTGCTAGGCCTTGTGGTTGCCATCCCCAGTGCTGCTATAATACATAAACTATAATTCTGTTTTAGTCCATAATGGTGTTATGAATCTACCTGTGATTGAAAAGCATGTGAAGGTTCAGGGTAGGTAAGATCTGTCATTGGGACTTTCACTCCATTTTCCCCTATGTTTTATATAGATTTTTGAAATGCTATTTTATTGTGCTGTCTTTTAATCTGTAGGGAAAAAAAAAACAAACCAACAAACCAAAACAAAGAAACAAACCCAAAACAAAAACCAAGACCCTTAGCAAGATCTCTTCATTTCTTTGCTTGTCTTGCTCATTTACATGCAGACAAAATCTACTTACTTCAATTTTGGACCAAAAATGAAGCACATCTTTAGCTCCGAGAAAGTAGTATTGATCCACTCAAGTATTCAATAAAAAGGCACCTAAGCCATTTTTAAATAGTGAAAAGATTCTGAAAGCCTTTGTAGTGCTATCCAAAGAGGGATGAAACATATTTCATGTGATGTTCCATATGAATAGTCACTATGCAAAAGAACAACACACTAAACAATGTAAAAAAGAAAAGAAAGCCTTGAATATTTGAAACCTTCAAATGTAATGAGAAAGTGGCAGCCAAAACCACTCCTCCAACCTTTCACTGCCAGAGTTAAGGAAGGAAGCTGCAAGGGAAGAAGCAAGTTGCTTGTGTTTCCTCAGATTTAATTGTTGGGGTGCGTTTTCTTATTCCCTGTTATACTAAATTTGCTTGTTATTGTTTGGTTTATCCCTACCCCCCCCCCTTAAATAAAAATGGTTTTTCCCTCTTCTCCCCTCAGCCACCCTCCC
>VYXC01009427.1:1474508-1574122 GCA_013397175.1 Platysteira castanea | reverse complement strand
CCAGATGGCACTGCAGTAATTGTGTGCTTTATTGTATAAACATAATAAATTCATGGCATATAATTCATAAATATTGTCTTGTATGTATAGCTTTGCCTCTGTATCAGAAAGGTTTCCAAAAATAGACATGAATTGTTTATCCCTATTTTCCCAGATGACACCAAACATTTTTGGGAGGAATGTTGCTCATCCCTGCTTGCTGAGGATGTGACCATGGCTGGAGGGAGGAGCTGAGATCAGATTCCTGACTCTAGGCCTGTTCCTAGACTTGTTCATCTGAAAGTCCAAATCTCTACTGTTTCATGTGGTTTCTTTTGCTTGCAGCAGCGTGGAGAGTTTGTTAAAAATATTTTCTCATCATGGATGTTGAGAGGGTGTACAAATGTGCCGGAGAATAGCATTTGAATAGAAAAATAATTTTTGCAAATTGAAGTGATAATTTTAAAATTAGTATTAATTTTCAGAATACCACGTGCGAGGTGCTGTTAATGGGAGTTCTACACCACAAACAAGAATGGGAAAATAAATTGTTAGTACCAGTTCTTCAGGAAAGGGTTTTGGTGTTAAAGTGGTTTGTAAATTGAATGTGACTCTACAGTTTTAAATTATTGCAAGAAGAACAGGAGCCACGCTGGGTTGTATTTGAAAATGACTGTAGCCTAGATGATGTGTAAAATAATGTCTCTGCTTTGCACAGCAGTTCAGCAGTTATGTCTGTCCTAGTGTATTTAAAAAAAAGAAAAAAAAAAGTCCCATCTGAAAAGAGCTCAAGAGCAAGCCACAGAAGGTTAGAAACCCAGATATCTTAGGCCTTAATGACCTGGAATTATTTAGCAGAAGGACATAATTTGTTTTCCATGTGATTGACAGAACAAGAATCATTAAGCTTAGATTAAAGCAAAAGGGAGGCATGTAATTATTAGCAACTTTCTAATGGTAAAACAGCAAAGTAGATTTTTGAATCTTAATTCTCAGAGGTTTTAAAGTCAGGTTAGATATAAATGCCAGTTAGGAAGGATTTGGACATGACACATATTTGCCTTGAAATGGGGCTGAAATAATAAACGGCTTCTCAAGACCTGTTTGAGACATATTTTCTGTGACTGTAGAATTCAGTGGGAGCTCCACTGAAGTTTAACATCAAACAGTCAATAAAACCTTTGAGCAGAAGAAGATTCACCATATTCTGCTATTTTCACTACCTTTGTCTCCTTCTACATGAAACTCTCCAGTCATCATTTTTTGGCTTCCAATTTAGTGGATGACAGAGAAGTAGTTACCTTTATAGCCAATAGCACTGCCAAGTGACATCAAACTGCACCAACAATGTGTCTTCTGCTGCTAGGGTGAGAGACAGCTTGCTTTCTTTTCCTCACAGGAAAGTAAATGGATTTAAAAGATGGCAAACAAGTGTCAAATAGTGCTGTCTCTTGTCATTAAACAAAGAGTCAAAGATAACAAGATTGATAGAAGAAAAATTACATTTCACATCCGACTTCCTGCTCATGAGAGCATGCTTAATATAGAGTTAACTTAAACTAAATGAAAAGAATAAAATATTTGCATGATTATATTCTGGAGGTCGTTGTTGTTCAGTCTGCTGGAATCTCCTGGAACACACGAATACACTGCTTTGTGAACCTGCTATTCCCAGTTCTACCAATTTCATCTACAGCAGATCTCATTAATACTACCAGTAAGTAGGAGAAATATTGTCTGATGTACTTGGAGATTAATTATGCTTGTGGCAATCTCTCCTTTATAAGAGAAGGCAGTTCATTCCAACAATAGCAATTCTTTCTGAATTCACTTCAAATGTCATTATGACAGAATGCAATTTTGGGAATAATGCAAATGTGAGTTTCAGTAGCTGGAAGCTATTTTGTTTTAATGAGGTATGAAGTTACACACCTCATATGCACTGCAGCTTCACCACTGGCATGGTGAAGTAATCCAGAGACCATGAATATCATTAAATTGAGCACTGGTGTAATTCATCTGATGCTAAAGCTAAATTTAGGTAGCTGCTCTATTTTATTTATGCACGTGACCCCAAAATTGTTTGTTTCTGCCAAATTATACCTTATTAAGGTTCAGTATCTAGTTTTATTTGTATATAACTATGATCTCTGTTGTTAATAGGGAGAGTTTGATGTTGTCTTTCAGGTTGGAGAAAGCACAGCTCAATTTCATGTGGTCCAAGGCAAAACCTATCATTTTGCCAGGAAGCTGAAAAACTAGGGAGTGGTAGATGCAATAGTATCTATAATTTTCAGAAACTTTTTGCCTCTATCCTGGAATTTTTCCTGTTATGCTTTGCTGTGGAATACTAGCACACTCTTCTTTTCCACATCTCGTGCAATCTTTTTTTTTTTCTGGTCACTGAGGGAATTATGCAATCATATAAATAGAAACAACAGAGGAAGAGGAAAATATAGTAAGAGGCAAGCTGAAGGAAAATAAAAAAGGAAAAAATATCAATAGCAAATGTGTATAAGAAGGGTGTTTTCTCTGGCCCCTACAGAAAGATACCGTGCAATTTAATAGATGTTTTGTTCTTGCAGATTCTTTTCCACTAAGCTTCAGCTTTACAGGTAAATCAAGGTAATCAGGAACACAAAAGTACTTTTTATCAGGATGGTCAGTCCAGTGGGAAATATCAGGAAGCTATTAAAGTCAAGATATTAAGATTTCCACAAAGATCTCAAAGGTATAGAGTAAAAGCTGTAGAAAAATGGTGCTCATTTGAGAATATTCGTTATCTGAACTTTTCTAAGCATATTAAACCAAGCAGGACTGGCAGAGAAATACTTTTGGTCAAATCTAGGCCAAATACATAACTGAAATGAACCTCTGATCACTTTTCCTCTCTGTCATCCTGGGATTTATGTTTTCAGTTTGTCTCTTTGGAGTATTCTTTAATGCCTGTTGCAAGTGACTCTGGCTAAAGTGCTCTGATCTGATACACCTGAAAAACAGTGGGGAAGGGAGGGTTCAGAAGGCAGTGCATAGACAGGCTTCATACTAGGAACATAAAGTCTGAATTTTAAGGCTTTTTTTGGCTATATAGTGCTCTTTGATATTGATCATTAGATGCCTGTCCTATCCTTCAGATATGACTTGACTTTTGAGCGCTCAAACTTGTGCCTTCATCTGTTACCGTTAGTTTATCATTTGCATTTCATTTTAGACTTTCATTGTTGCTGTATTTCAAACTTGCAGCAGATTATTAAGTAGATCAACCTGCTGAAATTCTGTGCTCTTTCTTCTGTCTCTGAGTTTTATTGTCATTCAGAGAGAACTGTGTTGTGACCATGGGACTTGTGGCAGTATAAAAGCTCCATAAGTAGGCACTGCCTAGGAATTCTGTTTTCTAGCAGTAAGCTTTAAAAGGGAAAAAGGCATCTTGCATTCAGGGAGGAAAAGATTTCTGAGCCATAGAGAAATGGCAGAGTTTTTCCAGGTGTATGTCTTGGTTTCATAAAGACTACCAACAAGACACAAGGATATGTGTTTTAAGCATCCAGCCAAACAGTGGATCTGTGCTTCTTCCCTCGACTGAAACCTGCCCAAACCCTCTGGAAAAGGATAACTATGTGAAGAATGATGAATGTATCACATATTTTAAATATATCCCATATATTTAAACTCCTTGTTAGAGGAGGCTGTGGAATAATCTACATCAAGAATACTTTTTAATCTTAGCACTATGTTTAACAGAGACCCTGATGTCCAGTCCTGTGTGAACACTGGTCTAAATTTCTCATCCCTGTAGCTGAGCTGGAGTATAACTGTAGGAAAAGTTCCCTTTATTTCTTGGTTTGGGGCCCTGGTTATGACTTCCTTTGACTTGAGTTCCTCTGAAGCTTTTTGAGAGAAAAGGTGGGATAAACTTAGTGCACTTGTGACCATGTTCTGTCCCCAGCAGTTCTGGCTGAAGAGCTGCTGTCTCTAAGTTACATTTTTTACCCCTTCTGCTTTGGCAGGCCTCTGCCAAAATTGCTGCTCCTGGATACTGCACTCTCCTTGGGAATAGGGTGTGCCTGCTCCTCTCTGGTAAAAACCTTCCTTTTCCTAACAGGAAGGAATCTGCCAGAGCTGATGGTGCTCCCTCTCACCCCATCAGCCTCTCTCACTGAGCACTGCTCTGTGTCAGGTCTGCCCTGGAGGTTAAGTGCATTCTCTAAATTGTATTTTTGGTGTTTCTCTGACGGCTCAGGCAACTCCAGTAACACCTGCTTTTCATCTCTAGGGTGTTTTACATCTTCACTTAAAACTATGAGATTGTTAAACAAGTTTTCTTACTGAGACTAGAACTTGGTTATCAACATTTTAAAATGTCTTTTCTGCATTTGGACCAAGTATGATTAGAGTTAACAATGATTTCCTAATTTACCTTTACACCTGAGCATCCAGGGGACAGGTTAGAGGGAGTTTTATGTGTATGAGGAAAAACTTCTCCACCAAAAGGGTTACAGAGCACTGGGAAAGGCTGCCCAGGGAGTGGAGCCACCATCTCTGGGTGTATTTAAAAGCCATGTAGATGGGGACATGGTTTAGTGGCGATCTTGGCAGTGCTGGGTTCCTGGTTGGACTCGACGGCCTTTGAGGTCTTTGCCAGCTGAAACCATTCCGTGGTTCTCTAGAACCTGCTTTATTCTAACGGCTTCCTGTTCCATCTTATACAAAAGCATCCTAAAATGGAGCAGTGGTGCTCTTTCCTGAGTTAATTGAATGCTATTTTCTGATGTGAGTATTTGAATCCCTGAATTTCATAAAAAAAGCTACGAGCTGAGATAACAAACGGGACTTAGGTTGACAATCTGAACTTCTCACTGAGAGGGGAGCTTACAAGTTTGTTGTAGTACCATCCAGGCAGGTTGGACTCTCTTAACAAATTTTATATTCATAAAGCTAACTTCCAACTTGAACAGCCAGGACTCTCCATAAAAGAAAAGATACGCTAAAATAGAGATATTCTGAATATAGCAATTTTTTCCTATATAATATTCAGAGCAGGAACGTGGCATGAACATCATTTGTTCAGAAACCTACTTACCCTTTAATAACATATTTGCACCTGTACATGGCTGCTGGCGTTGCTGTTTGCAACCCATAACTGATTTGGGCCTCTTCACATGCATTGTGTGTGTGGTCTTTTCAGTTCCTTTTTACCAAACCCTTGCAACATCCTTAGTCCAGGTTCGGGACCAAGGGGAAGACTCAAACAACCAACACAAAAATGTAGCTGAAATACCATTCTGGCTTCTGGGAGCAGCAGACATCAGTTTCTGGGCATGTATTTCACTCAGGCTTCACAGAAATTATTGAACAGGACTCCTGCTGTTAGGGAATAAATAAAGTGAGAATTAAAGGTCGCTCCTGGAGCAGACTTCTCTGAGTGCAGTTGGTGATGGGATGAGGGAAAAAGGTACTATTTTTTATTAGCCATTATAAAGTAGCTGTTCGCTGCTACAACACCATCAGGCCCCTTGCTTTTATAGAATAAAGTGAAGCACCAAAATTTGGGAAAACTTCTTTAGTGTGGACTTGGATCATTGCTGAATTTGGACCACAAAAAATTTTACTTCACAATAGGCTGTAAATCTAACAGGGAGCCATCATCAGGAACATTGATTAAGAACACATTTTTAATCCAGTGCAGTTATCCACTTCAAGTGTGACAGTAAGAAGTACGAAATTATTGATGCTGCAAGAAAATACGAGGATTTCTTTCCAGAAGATGTGTTTTGACACATGTTGCTGTGTGTTCTGACACTAAGTGATGAGTTGAAAGCACCGTTGGGCATAAAGCAGCAAGGCAGAGTGAAGAGGAAAACTTTGCAGAGGAATAATGTGTTCCCAGAACAGCTAACACTAAGGAGGCCTGACTTTTCTCACTGAGAAAAAAAAAGTATTGAAAAAAATAACCAGAAGTTCAAATATTATCAAACTTTCCTCTAAAACCACCGACTCCTTTGTTTGTTTCTTTTAGCTCTTGGGTTTTAAGGGATCTTTCTTGGGTTTGGATCCAAGGTGACTGATAAAAATGAGTAGCAAATAGAAAGCACATTTTAAATCCTATTTTCTGTAGAACATTATATCTTCCTCACTGTGTCTGTAATGTCAAGCTCTGCGTCAGTGAAATCTGGCACCATTTGGAAGCCAATCCTGCTTCCACTGGAGCTCAAGACAAATTTCTTCCTTGGTGGAAAGGAAACTTAATCTTTTCACAGAGTATTTAATTTTCGTATTAAACTTGTAGCTTTTTCTTTTCATTCTTCATTAGCTATCATTTTCAGCTGGGCTCAGAAACTGCATGAGCTAAAGAAACCATATGTTTGGGATTATATTTTAGCAAAACTTTTCTGATTTGTCAAAACTCCTTTGAACTAGGTTTCTGGCGCGTTCTTCTGTAAATATTTGAAATGAGATATTTGTGTGCCAAAGAACTGAGGGAATTCAGTTTACTGTGGAATATGTGAAATGTCTCTTGAATACTTTATGATAAAGCAACCTAATTAGGGGTTTATTAAGCTTTAATTTGATGCTTTAAAATTAAACAGCAGGAATGGTGCAGTAAAATGCTTTTAATTCCATATGTAGTGAAGGGTATATCAGCTGCCCTATGTACCCATACCTGGCAGGGGCAGCTCAAGTACTGCCAGAAGTTTAGTTTAATAAGTTTGTAAGATAGTGGGGTTTTTTTGAGTTGTTCTCTATAATTTCAGCTCAGTTTGAAAATCTCTGTGGGGCATTACCTTGTAGAGTGCACACACAAAAAAGTCTCCGGAGGGGGAGTATCCACATGTGCAAGAAGAAAAGTTTCTGCAGTAAACTGGAACCATTTGAAGCATTTACGAGGAGATGTGTGCTTTAAATAAGAAAAAGCCACATAGAATTTTTTAATTTAGTCCACAACCTATGTATCTTCACTCCTCTAAGAAAAGCTGCTTTTCCAAGAACCAGAACCATCTACCCAGCAGGTACAGCTGGGTGGACATGCACATAATTGATGTAGTCAGGAACNTAGCAAAAAAGCAGGACAACAGACATGCACAGAATTGATGTAGTCAGGAAAAAGGGGATGCAAATTACAGATGCAGACCTACAAGATCCCTGTGTCCATCTGGGATGTGGTGTGGGAAGCACCCCCATCACCTGAGAGGTGTCCCACAGGAGCAGTACGAGATTTTAACTTGCAGAGTGCTTCATAACCAGTACAGTTACTTAAATATAAAGACTTAAAATGCAAAAATGTATTGTCAGACATGACTCCAGCAATTTGAGATGTCTCAGGTTACGACAGCACAGGCAGCAGGTCTTCAGCTTCGTGGAAGAACCACAAACTTTCATTAAAGTGCACTTAAGGTGTTGCCTATCTTGCCCTCCTCCATGTTTCATCAAATGCTTGTTTCTTTTATTTACAGCTGAGTAGACCCTGTTCTTTCTCAAAAGTGCTGTTCCCAGACCCAGCCAGGAAAGCTGAGGAAAAAATCGTTATCAAAATATTTTGAATGAGAGTTTGACAGATGGTCAAAGGATTTGGGAGCACAGAACATTTGCATGGGACACACTCATAACTAATATTGAGGATATGCTTTTGAGGACAGGACTTTGCTGCAGTCACATATTTACAGTGAATTAGACAAAATAAAAAATGTTATTCCAAATCCATGCAAAATAGGATTTATAACAGTCATATCCTTTCAATTTTTGAATTGGATGGTTGCTGTACTTCCAAAGGCCAGATCTGCCTTAATTGTTTGTCTGGCTTGTCTGCCCATAGATTATCTTATTTTTGTGGCCTGGTTCTTAATGTGTTTCTGTACAGGCTTCAAGATCTCTCTGGTCCAGTGATTCTCTTGTGGGTTGTTTTGCTTAGACAGCTGGAGGCTAAATTCAGGTTTTAAGGGAGAACACAAAACTGTGCAAATGTGTGTTTTCAAAATATCTAAGAATAAACACATTGTCTAGAGAAGCAAAGAGGCCTATTTTTCACACTTACTGTTTCAGGAGAAACAGTAAGTGTGTTTATACACAAATCAGTGACTAGAAAAATCAGTTGCTATTTTTTTTCCTGTAACAGAATAGGAAAAAGAAAAAGGTTCAGAAAATTACAGCCAGCAGTAAGACATACTTGATTTAAAAAAAATTATAAAATTGCAACCATGCCTACCAGTTCATTTTGTGAAAGCTAAGAATGAATACTTCAAATTCAGGTAGCTCAGGCAGTTGGAACACTCCTCCGAATTTTTAAGTGCATATATAATCTTTACAAAACCTTTGAGATTTTCCCATTAGTGGAAAGAAGTCTCTGTTCCAAATTACAGCTTCTAAGAAAACGGTCTGCTGCCAGAACTTCACACAGGAAAATAACTAGTCCTGGAATTGAAACATCTTTTCTTTTCAACAAGCCTGAAAACCTGAACAAACTGTGCTCATTCACTTTGTGAGGATCCACCTCTGTGACCTCAGCAGCCTCTGCTATCCATATGCTGACAGATATTATGCAAGTGCTGTATGTTCTCTCATTTGATGTCTTGAATGCCTTCAGCTGTGCTTAAGATTTATCTGAAGCTCGAAATAGAGAGCGAATTTGTCTTCTACTGGCAGAAGTGCTGCACTTGCTTTTGAAACAACGTTAATTCTGAGCAGAGACGACCCAGCTCGGAACATTTATGAGCTCTCTTTCAAACACTTGCCTGTAGTTGTGAGAGAAGTTGGAGACTGAGACTTGCTCAGTCTTTAGTATGCAAAATCTTGGGGTGAGAGCAGGTGGGACGATACGCAGGAGCTCGAATGTTGAAAGAGAAAGACCTAAATCTTGGTAGAAGCAAGATATCCAGGCAGAACTGGAAGAAGATTAGCTGTCAGACTGAACCAGGTGTGTTTGTTTCAGTCCTCCTGTGAGCTTCCCACATATTAAACACTCAGAATTCTGTGTTTCAAAATGAGAATGTGAATTGTGTTGGGCTACTGTCCTACAGCTTTTCTAAACACCAATGTTATACAGGATAAGCAGGAGGTACTCAGTAGGAGAGAGAAGACATTCCTCACACTTGGAATTGCAAATGGCCTCCCCACATGAGGTGCTTTTGGGCAGGGAAACTTGAGCTCTTGTATCATGACAAAATTTGTATCATGTTCCCTGATTAAGCTGCTCAAAATCAGCTTGTACATCTCATTCTCCTTTGGTAACTCATTTTGGGTGCAGTATAGGCATATTTGCAGTAGCTGTCTCAGAGTATTCATTAGGAAATGCAGTGGTTTTTTTTTTAGTATTCAAAATATTCTTTTTGTTTACAGTTTTCCAGCTCTTGTAATTGCCGCTTTCAATGGCTGTATACCATTAGACCGTGAGACATTTTTTCACCATTTTTATTCTGGAATCCGTCATTTTAAATTATCATTTGACTGAAAAGACAAGGAAGAAAACACAGCTTAAGATTTTTTGCTAACAGATGATTCAAGGATGAAATATACTTCAACACTTAAGAGAAAATAAATCTGGATTTGAAGAACTTTGGCACTTTTTTCCAAAGTTTTGGGGGCACAGGAAACCATTGAAACATGAGGAAAGGCCTAATATTCAGAGACAATGAGATTTGCAGAAGGTTATGAGAAAAGTACAACATAAAAATCATTAACAATATTGAAATTTCTTAGTCTAACTCAGTAGAATCAAATTTTACAATTTAGAGAAAACCACTTATCATCCTAGGTGTTGCTTCCTTCTAATCTTGCCTACAAAGAAAATCCAGATAATAACTTATCTTAATGTTATCTGGCTATGCATGAAAACTACCTTTTATAATTTAAATATGTTTGACTATCAGTACTTATCGTAAGTGCAGCTTTCAGTTCTCTTTTAAATGCAGATTTTTTAATTAAAAAAAAAATATATTTTTTTTATTTTTAGTTAGCCTGCTTTGACATTAGAGCTGACAAGAAAGATGTAGCAAAGATCAGCCAAGGAGGAGAAGGGGATTTTGTGTCTTTGTACACTTGGGACAAGTTAGAGAAAGTGGAGCAGATGCAGCCTACTTGGAAGTGAAAAGAAGAAGTTTATTAGGAAAGTTTGTTCCCTCCAACTCTGGTTGTGTAACCCCGAGGAGATTCAGCTGTACACTGGCCTTGTCATACACACCACCCAGCCTTCCACAGCCTAATGTAGAATAAGAACTGAGATATTTAATGATTTTATTTTTTAAAAATAAATTGCAGCAGGCAGCTAATGTCGGGTATGAACCCCTTGCGCAGTCATGAGATCATTCTCCACGGTGGAACAACACATATCTGGAGCACGTTGCTCCTCAGGGTTTCCACTGGGATATTGACTCCTACATGTTTGTGCAAGAATAGCACACGTTAGGATAGCTTGACAGAAATTGTGACTGGCACTGCTAGTCAGTAACCCCAGCAGGAGGAGGACAAAGGTATGCAAAGCTGACACTTCCTGAAGTGTACTGTAAACACTGAAATAGTCATTTGCTGCTGAAGTCCAATTAAGCTAAAGAAAAACACCATAAAGAATATCTATATACAGTCAGGAGTTGTAGACTGCCCTCATTTAAACTCCCTCATCTAAAATGAAAAAGAAACCTGTTCTGATGTCTGTTTACCATGACAATGTTGCAGAACAGCACCAATGAATTGTGAATTCAGGATACACCTGCCTGTTTTATCACCACCTGTGAAGTCACCAGACTTGCTGGGAACTGGAAGTCTCCAAAGCCAGGTGGGAGAGGACAAACAAACAAACGCGATGTCTCCAGCACTGCCTCTCCTTCTTAACAAGTTAACTTCACAAACAGCAGAATTAGGAAGTTCTTTGCCCGTGGATGTGTGTTTTATCTCTGCTGACATGCTTTGTCTCAAGTTTTTTTCTCTGGATGGGGCATAAGTTCTCTTTCCTGGAAACACTCAGAGTTTTAAAAAAGCAGAAGTATGTTCTGAAGCTTTTCCCTCCGTGGAATATGCAATGTGATAACATAAAGATCTCTCTTCTCTTCCCATCTGTTTAGTGTCAGAAAACTTGTGGGAACAGAATCTCTCTGAGGCCATATCCCTCTGTCAAATGTTGTTAAAATTGAGGAATGTGTTCCAAAGCTATCGGAGGAGATAAACAGCGTGAAGTTATAATCCAGATTTCCTTAGGATCAAGGGAAAAAAAAAAAAAATAATCAGTGTTCCATATCTCTGTGACAGAAAAGCAATTTTACATCATTAGAAAAATTCCCTGCTAGGTTTATAGCATCAGTGAATTGCGTTATTGCTGGGTTTGTGTTCCTGGCCTTTTGTCTAGGTGGAACAATGTCGTGTGTGCTACCTGGGCTTCAGGAGCTGCTTTGGACACAGTCTGGGTAATGCACTCTTGTCACGTCAGCAGCATTAGGGGAAATAAAGGAACCATTGGACACTAGTCTTACTTTCCTAGTCTCTGATGGCTAAACTGGAGATGCCACCATAAGCGCCTGCTGAGGAAAAAATACTGTTTATTTCTTTTTACTTTTCCAGGTAAAATATTACAGCAGAAAATGCAGCTGGGAGGGGAATGAAAACATGCAAAATACAAAGTCACTCAATTAATTGTTTTTGTCTCTCTGCTTAGCAATTATATATTTTGCTTTCAAACCAATCATTTAAAAATCTTTACTCTTAAAAAGCTGTTGCACCATGAGACTGGTTAGCTGTAGGGGAAAATTAACCAATGAAGATAGCTTGAGAAATGTCATCAACATTGCATTGAACACAATTTCTAACTGCCACAATTTTGGTCTGGCTTGGTGCTGCTCTGCCTCAGTTTTACTAATTTTGTGCTGAGTGTGTCCTTTCTCCATTAAATTACTGAGTTTTCCTTCTTATTATCTTTTCACAATTCAGTATTTGAGGTTTTTTCATTCTCTGTCCTTGCTTGAGCTACCAGGAAATTCTTCACAAAACTGAGTTAGGCAGTTGCTGAGGTCATGCATTAGATTGTGTTCCTCACGAAACTGTAGAGGGTGGAGGTTCCCCTCTGTCCGTGAGCCCCAAGGGATGGTGCATGGCTGCTCTGCCTATGCCAGGGAATATCTGGCTTGGTTTCACACTGCTGGAAACGATCCATTGCTCTGCTGCAGGAGTGGAGATGTTTTGCCAGATATCATTTTCCTGCTCTAACTAAGGAAACAACAATTGCTTTTTAGCAATGCAAATGAAGATCATCAGCATAATCATAGTTCTCTCAGCATTTGAAGAATTACGTGTGTTTGACTTTTTACAATTATAATGAAAGTATTAGTAGAGCTTAATAACACTGAATAACAGTTCTTTACTTCCAGCCAAAAAAATAACCCAATATTTTATAGATTTTTTTTCCTCCTGGATTCTAGATCTCCTGACGATAATAATTTAAAAGAAACCTGTGAAATGGTATGCATTAAATGATTTTTGCCTCTTTCTTTGTGTGAAAGAAATTGGCAATTGTTTTGGAACTTGAATTTTTTTTAACTACTGTGGCTCAGTGTCAGCCATTATATATGCAAAGGTTCAGTTTTGGAAAATACTTCACCGTAAGGTGGTTTTCCTTTAAGAAAACCACTGAAGACATTTAATGTATTTTAAATTGATTGCTGAAGAGTGATGGCCAGGATATTTTGGTTTATCATATTTCATACGCCCAAGGGACAAATCCTCTCCAACTGCTATGCAACCCTCAGTGTGATTAAAGAACAGATACTTGAAGAATATTAAAGAACAGAACTCCAAAACCACACTCAGTGGTTCAGCCACTGATACAAAATGTGCATGAAATCAGTGCATCAGCCACTGATACAAAAGTTCTGATATATTTATTTAAAAATATAACTGTGTCAGTCATTTCCTTGGGCATTATCTGTGGATTGTGCTTTCTCACCTCAGAAAGATGTTTGTGCTGCTTCTGCTTGCACAGCAGTATTCTCAGCAGCAGAAAATGCTTTTGTGTAATAAACTTTTTTCTCCTTTGAGGGACTGCAATATTTCTCTTAGCTTTGTTTTTTTTTTTGGAGGATGCAAGTATAAGTAAATATTTGTCTTCTCTAGTGGCTAATGCTAGGTTTTCCATGGGGTTCAGTCTTTTGGGAACAGCCTGTTCCAGTGTGGATACAGGGGCAGCTTCCAGCAGCTTCTTACAGAAGCCACCCCTGTAGCCCCCTCTGCTACCAAAACCTTGCCATGCAAACCAAAACAGATTTCCAGAACAGAATTCCCAGCTTTTAGGAGCTCTTGCTCAAAAAAAGCTTTCAGTCCCTGCTAAAAATGAAATAAAAAATTGTCTAAGAGGTCACACATCTTGGGTTAGCTCCACTTCTTTGGTACTTGGCTGTTCTTCAGAATACACTGTCAAACTCTGAATTTTTTCAGTTCTCTGCCCTTGGTGACATCTAGCAATGGGCTTGAGGGTTTGTCACATTTTTAACCCCATTAAAAAGTGGCCTTTCCCCCTGTACTATTAAACTGTGTTGGCTTCAGTGAGTTCACCTCATTAGAGTGTTTGCATATTCTCTGACAAGGATAATTTTCCTGTGCACATCCTTTCTCCTTATTTATCATCTGCAGCCTGTGACTTTCCTCGTCACTAATCAGAGCTGGCAGAGGTTTGGTAATGTGTGGGATTTTATAGCACTGTTGGAGCTGCAGGAGCATTCGGTTGCTGCAGTCAGTGATTTATCTGAGCAGGTGCTGCCAATTTCTCTGTTGTTTCTACCTGCAAACAATTGGAAATCAATTGCGTGTCTCGACCCTTTGTGTGGATAGCACTGATTGTCTTGTCTGTAATGGCTGGTCTGGGTGCTGCTTTTGTTTGTCTCTGCCTTGGAACCAGATGGGCCACTCTGTCTCAGATGTTTGGGGTTTTTTGAGGCATTTTAGATCCAATCTTCCAGTGTTTGAGGATCCTTTTTTGCACAATATCATTATTTTTGCCCATAACCTTTTCATTATATGTAGCAGGGTACCCAAAGAAGCTAGAACACATTTTCTTCTGCTCTGATAGAGAACTCATTTGCACCAAGACTGTAGGACTGACTGACTGTTTAATCTGAAATTAGTCACAAAATTCTCACGGATCTTTTATTGGAAAACTTCTTTCTCCTGTCTTGTGTTTTTGTCAAGTTCATTAGTCCTCAGGTTTCTTCAGTGCAGTCTGGGTTAATTCATGTAGGGGAGAATAGCAAAGGAAATGCTTCAACACAGCAGCTGCTCCAGAATTAGCTTACTGGGACCTGGGTACCAGCAAAAAGATAACCTCTGTCTGCAGCTGTACAGAGAAGCCATCCTGAAATCCCCTGCAGCTCTAGAAAGTTTCACAGCTTTACCCATCCTGCACGAAAACCAGTTAAAGACAAAAGGGGCAAAAAGGGGTGTGTGTGTATGAGTGAAAGTTAGTTTCTGGTGGAGTGTGGGGAGGAAAAAGGCTTATAAATGAAAAATATGTTTATAATTTCAATGTTCATTTTAGACAAAGAGGTTTGTGGGATCTAGGTTTCCTAAATAGCTTTCCATCACAGTGAAACCTGGTGGATGCTGATGGATTGATGAGAATGTGCTGCTTCACAAAGTGCACAGTGAAAGGTCCACAGAGTGGGTTAAATTGCAAAAGCTGACAAAATGTTTCCAGCGTGTTTGCTGCTAAGACAGGACTTCTGCTGCTCGCTTGAAATGGCAAAAACAAACACGCGGACAGGTTCTCCATTGTGCAGGGCCGGCGTTTAGGGAAAGGTGTGGCTTCGGAATCGTGCTGATGGCTGTGACTGCATCCCGGGGAGCAAGATGGAGTGTGTTTAGCCAGCTGTTTAACAGCAACATGAAACCTTGTCAGGGTGAAAAATGTTGATGCTTTTATCGATAGGGCTCAGTAAGCTGTAAAGTATATGCTGCCATCCATTCTCAGTGCTATAAATGTACACGTCACCTCAATTAGTTTAAAGCTCTGCTACACTAACCTGTATTTCATCTCCTCAAACTTGTTTCAGCTAGATATAGTTTTTCAATTACTCCCCTCAGATCTTTGTGGCAAATGAGGGAATTTTAATATTATGCATGATTTTAGTGTTTGAGGGTAGGTTAAATATTGATTTTAGCATTAGAAAACAGAACTAGAATTGCTGAAGGAATATTCCACAAAGATACTCTTTCAAAGTGATTAGCTGACATACAGAGTTTGTGTTAAGAGATCATGGTCAATGAAACAAGAAGATGCCAGCAAAATCCCAGGCAGTGAATTCAATTGGATTGTGATTGTGGTCTTAGCAACATGACACCGTGGAGATCAAAAGTATCAATGGGTTCAAGAAGGGATTAAGTAAATTAATTAGGGATGGAATTCCTAAACTGTCTCCTGAGTTCTGGGTAGATTTTGTTACCTTTTCTGTCAGTGGATAGCTCCACAACCAGAGAAACAGCACAATCTCTTGGACCTTCCTGAAAATGTGGTTAAAGTGCTTTGGACCGGTAAAAAAATGTAAATAACTGAAGCTGTCAGCAACTGCAAAATCATTTTACAGAAATGATTTTTTGTCTGACACACCTGACCTTTATTTGTCAGAATATTGACTTGGGTGCAGAAGATTTTCAAGCACTAGTCAAAAGTTCAGTGTGATTTTATTTATACATGATCATGGGTTTCAAAGAAAAAGAGACATTATTTTGGCAAAAAAAGACTTAAAATCTAGATTGGAAAGATAATTAAATGAACAATATTTAAAATGAGGAACACTTTATCTATTTTGAAGCATTATGGATTAGTGTAATAGTTAAAGGAAAGAATAGATTAATAGGTAAAATGAAAACTTCAATCACTGGGGTTTTTCTCAGGTTTTTCAAAACATGGAACAGTTTACATAAAGAAATTCAAGTTTATGGTTAAAGAAAAAGGCTTATCCCAGCTTGTATGAGAGAGAAATAACAGAATGGCACTTAAACCAAAATCTTTAGTCAGCATTTTAATTGTTATCATTATTATAAAGCTATTTTATTTAATTCCGGGATTAGGTTTACTGTGCTTGTTCACTGAAGAAAATTCCTTCAGCTGCTGGATTTGGCTGAACAGCCCTCATGCTTTTTCTAGAACCATTCACCTCAAACCATCTCTGGGAGGTATTCTAACCCATTTGGCAGGAGAACTCTCTCTCTCTCTTTTTGCAGCTGTTCAATTTTGTATAAATATTTAAATATTCATTGGAAAAGGTATTGGCACTCAGGTGTTGCTCCTGCCAGCCGAGCGCCCTAACCCCAAAGCTATAAACTCATTTTCAAGGCTCTCTATTTGTCCCAATGAATATTTCAGAGTTTCATGTAAAATTGAGCAGCGTGAGGAAGACTGACTTTGGGAGATCTGTTGCAGCACGGTAACAACATTCCTGATGTCATGAGAAAGAGGGAGAATGAAATTCCTTGTGGGAACATTAAACACGAGGTGAATTTGAACAAGAGTCATCACATACCCCATAAAAGAGTCACAACTTTTGTAAACTCAGCTGTACGAGAGTTTCTTGCTGCTCTTTGTCTTTTAGGGTTTTTTTGCCAAGTACCCCTGGGATTACTTTTATTTTTCCCAAAATAGCAAAATGAAATACTTATTGATTTGTTGGAAACTTGAAAACATTTTAGTGCTAATGCAAGGAAGAAGACTTTTTGTATTTGGAGACTGTAACTCTTATATTGTGGACTGATGTGCTGTTGCCTTGTAACCTGCTACTGAAAACTGTCCCCAGCCAAGCATCAAGAGCAGGAGAAATGAGAATTTATCTGTTCATCTACTCATTGTATAAATTCAGAACTACAGGAGGGTATTCACATGCCAAATAATATCCTGTGTGTGGGAAATTTAAAAAGGGAAATTAAGTAAAAGAAAATACTGTTGAAAGTTTCATGTGTTTCCACAAAAGCATAGTATTAGGCATTCAGGAGTTTTTCAGTAACTTTTCATTTCTCCATTTCCAGCGTTCTGCCAAAGCTGTCCACAGTGTTTTGTTCCTGTCCTGTGACACACAGAAAAATAGAGGCAAGGGGATTAACAGTTGAAAAATTAAATCATAACTGTAGCTAAGTATCAAGAACTAACTCTTGGGAAAATTGAGTAGGAGGTGTTCTTCAAATTTTGAATTTAAAAGCTCAATCAAATCTTTATGTCATCTGTAATTTGACACTAGCTATTTGTGTGTATCCCTATTTATAGACAGATATGTATGCAGATAGGAAGAACTTTCTGGGTATTTCTTCCTCTTGTCTTGCATTTTGGAAAATCAGCACTTTTCAGTTTTCTAAACTTGTTATCTACTTTTACTTTCAAGTTAGTTGTGTTCTTCTAAGAGGAAAGACAAATTTATTAAAAAAAAAAAAAATCCCATTCGTAAGAACTAAGAATACTGAGATTATACTTGAAAGTGTATTTTGGATGGAGACTTCATTTCCAGAAGATCATTTGCTTCCTTAGTGCCTCTTTTAGTACTTCTTTTGGAGTACGCTGATATTTTTTTTCTGAAGCGAACTAATAAATATTTGTCTTTCTCACCTCTGTCCAGCTACATCAAACTCACTACTTTTCCCTCTTCCCTGGAGAAATCTGAGGAAGAAAAGTGTATTTTTTCTCTGGAATGCTCTTCCCAACCCTGGTTAGCTGGAGGTGAGAACGTCCGCGCATCCCGTGCTGAGCCTGATGACGTGAACTGGGAAGCAGTTTATTTTACTGAGATATGATGTGTTTAAAATGGACTTCCCAGCTCTTCATGTTCATGATTCGCTGCAAACAAAACTCAGAGATGGATTTTTTCCCTTCCTGTGGACTCCTTGTAGCCCTTTCTACTTGGGCAGATGAGTGTAAAAACCTAATGCTGTCACTTTACACCCCGAGTGTGGGATGGATGACAACTTTTAAGCAATTGCATAGAACCACGTTTGATGTAATTTTGTCTCCTGAATGTAATCAAGTGTGGAGGAACAATGACAAATTTCTAAGATGCACATCAGTAAGATTAAATGATGACTTCTTAAAAGCAATTAGGCCACAGTTTAGATATTGCACTGACCTCCATGTGCAAGCTTAAGGTCCATAAACGCATTGAGTAATTATTTTTTCACTAATCGAGGAAAGGTGTTATTGAAAAGATTCCAATTTAGAAATATTTATAAATTCAAATCTAAGTCAATATGACTCATTTCCTTGGGATATTTTTGTGGTTTCTTGCTGTGTTCTTTAATTGAACATAGTCATAGGAGAGCAAACTCCAGACTTCTTTACCTCCCATGTAGCAGATCTTTGTTTTGCCTTTCACATCTTTTTTCCATAAAAAAATAGCGTCTAAGAATAATACAGATTGAAGAGAGGTTATGGGAATATTGGCAAGTATGGTGGTTTTTAGGTTGTAATGTTTGGGAATGTTAAAAAGCCAAATTGGTTATTTTACCCTGATGCTGGAATATTGTTGGCAGCTGTTAAGCTCTGTCCAGCCATCTGTATTTGGTACATTAAATATCTGAGGGACTTGTCTATTTGCACTTACAAACTGTAGGCAAGTGAATTCTTTATGCTGGAACTGCTTTGATCCAGTCCACCAAGCAGTTTCACAGGAAGCAGGGGGCATGGGAGCCCTGTTCAGCCTGGCTGAGGCAGCTCCTGCTTCAAAGTCTGGAAAACCATGAGGAGAAATGTTTTCTGCTCAACAGAACATTTTTCTGCCCGCTAACAACCAATTTAGGTGAATCTGCTGTGTGCTCCTCAGAGGGCTCTAGCTCCCAGAAACAGACAGCAGATGTGTTTAGGGGAGAGAAAGAAACCCTTCTTTTAAAGCCTGTTTTCATCTCCTGTGAATGTTTCACCCGTGGGCTTAGGTCTGGAAACAAGTGAGCGCAGCTTTTCCTCAATGCAGTCTTAGATGATTTCTTCTGAAATATGACAACTGTTGCCCTGGTTTTTGCTAAAGCCTTCTGTTTTAACCTTGGAGTCAGAATTCTTTCTCACACAGTTTCATGTAAATAATAGCCAATGTTTACTTAACGGTGTTTTCTGTTTTTCATTCCTTTTGTGATAAGAGAACTTTGATGAGCATCTTTTTTCTCCAGTGGGATTGAGAAGGAAGTGACATGCTCTCCAATCCCTTGTGGAGTTCAGAATTGTATAAAACGTGACATATGTAAATAAAGTGGGTCTTTTCCCTCCTTTCTGCTGAACCTAGCAGGTGTGAAAGCGTCTTTATTGTGTTTTCCCAAACACAGAAAACTACACCTACACCAGCTAGAATTACTGTTTCATATCCCTTAGAACCTGTCCTAATTCAGCTCTCTTTCTCTGGTGCAAGCTCCTCTTCAACTCCTCTTGTAATTGGAAGCGGAATTTGGTCCTTCTGCCTGCAGTGGTGACACCTACAAAGTAAATGTCTGCTATTTCAAAATGTTTAGGTTTACTATACCCTTAGAGTTATTTTACAATAATAAATGTAATGATTTACTGTGCTAAAGGTCCACATTTGAATGGTTGAATGCTACAAAATATTGGAAATGCCTGTGTGTAAAGTAAACCCTGTACAGGTGAGGAGCAGGATGTGTAATGTCAAACTATTAGCTGTTTTCCAGTTCTTGGCAAGATTTTGCCAGTGAAACTGCTTTAAAACTCCTCAGTGATACATTATGCTTTAAGATGCCTATGTTATTCCTGAATTTAACCACCTCTCCAGGAAGTCCCTCCCTTTCCAAATTAGATTCTGTATGGGTTTATGCCAGTGTTGACCTCTTAAGGGAGATACTGAAGTAAACACCCCTAGACTTATCATTTACTAAAATGATGAAATGTCCCTATTGCCTGTAAGTCCTTCCTATGTATACTCTGAAGAGGACAGCTCAGTTTAGTTGACAGTAGACTTAGTAACATTTTTTTTTCCCTGCTATATTTTTATATTATGTCAAAACATGTGCATTTTAAGTAGATTCATTAGCAAGAGTTCAACATTCAAGAGCAGTCTTAAAATAGAAAGATATTGTGCATGCAAAAGAGAAATGAAGGGACGAATTAGAAATGTGAGCAGTGTACATTAAGATCTAAAATGAAATATTTGTTTTTGTTTTGCTTTGTACACAAGAAACGTAAAAACACTTCTTTTGAGGTTGTCAGTTAGTGCATTGTACCTTTCTATGTGTTTGTATGTTTGTAGGCAGAAAGCTGCTACAATTGCTGATGAGTTGTATGAGGCTCTGAATCACACAGCACATTAGTATTAGCCCTGCATATCATAACATTAAATAGAGACTTTCTAGGCACTATAAAGAGAAAGAGAGGAAATTCTCTCATATTCATTTTTTTTTTTTTGATTATGAACCACTTTCATTTCTCTTTCATTAACTAAGGCACTTCATCTAGCTCTGCTTTTTGTCTTTTCTGGGATAGGCACAGTGTGATTCTGGTTCTTATTTTTGAATTGGCAAAATTCAGTTTTGCTTACATTATTGAGAGCTGTTGAACAGGCTCTGAAAAGAACACATTCCTGCAAAGTTATTTCTCAATTGGTGCAAAAGCATAATGTGTTTTTTCCATTAAATATTTGTGTATTAGTGTTATAATTTGAGGCTTAAGATACATTTTGAATGGTTTTTTTCCTTCTTCTTAAGATATTTAGATAATGCCATGACATATCTCTATGCCCAAGAAATAAGATAATTTTCTGGGTTTTATTCTATCACATTTTAAATACATTAAATTAAACTGTGTTTAGCCTCTCTGTGTTATGTAATTATTATAAGTAAAAATCAGATTAATGTATATCTAAATATTCTTGTTAGGCTCAGTTACGTATTAAACTCAGACCAAAAAATCATGCTCAAAAAACTTTTGTAACTATTCAAACAAAGATATGTGATTAATGCCACTTCTTGTAGCCTCAGCGCTCAGCTTCGCAAGGGTTATTTATGGGATTAATTAAATCAGCAATGTGCTATTTGCCATGTGTCTGCCATAAAAACGAACTGCTTGAAAGCTCCAAAGAGCACAGGCTGCCTGTGGCGAGAGCTCAGTCTGAACATGGAGCCTGATCTTACTTCCAAGTGATCTTTCCACCCTTCTGAAAGGGAACCTACATGTCTGTTGTACAGTAAGTTCTGTCCTAGCTTCTGTGGTTTGAAAATGAACCAACACACAGCTCGGGGTGTCAAATCAGTACCAATTTAATTGAGTTGTTCAAAGGTTTTCACTGAGAGGAGAATTTAGATTCTAGTTAAAGTATATCAGCTAACTGGACTCTTCATTTTTCCTGGACAGTACTTCAGAGTTCTTCTCTGCCTGAGAACGTGCTGCAATGCACTCTGCTGAAATGAAAAAGCACTAAAGCACTTCTAATTTAGAGTGGTTACTTTCTTATGCAAAGTGCTCCCGACTTCTGGGGAAGATTTAATATTCATATTTTTTGCTTTGTACTTCACATATTTTAATCTGATAGCAACACATCAGTGGAAACAAGATTTAAGGGTTGTTAGAGAACCAGGTGTGTCTTCTTTGTGACTTTACAGAAAATAAGGTAAACATAAACCTGTGGATACACTAGATTTTTGTCAAGACATTTCATAAAGAAAGACATCTTTGGTGTATATGAAATTATTTTGAGTTTCAATTTCCAACGTTTATTCCAATTAATGCATTGTCTTATTTTTGATAATGCATTGAGATTGTACACTTTTTATGAGTAGCAATTTACAGTGACATTCTGGCTTGTAAGAGAGGACAGAAACCTGTCACAATCCTGTCATCCATTGAGATCATGCTTTTATTCTAAAATGGCTTAAAATCTCATACAGAATGATGAATGTTATTATCAGAATGAGTTTATTTCCTCACATCCATTAAGGACCTAAGGCTCTTGCAAGGTCTTAGCAGAATAGTTTGGGCTCAAGATACTGATTGTTCAAGCCCTTAGTTCTTCCTTCTTTCATCTTCACGTAATGAGGCTCACCATTATTCCTGCAGTTTTACAAGACTTTGGGGGACTTAAACAGTATTTGTTCTGTTAGCTTGCTCTGATGAGGCTGGGAAAAGGCTTTGTGTGCTGAGCAGAGCAATAAATGAACTCTGTGAAAAGGAGGAAGCAGACGAGCAAGGCCTAGAACAGATAAGTAGGAACAGCGTGTGGGATTGGCAGCTCTTAATTCCCCACATGTGGAGACTGTGCTACATGATACTGAAGGTGAAAATCAATTAAATGCTTAAGACTGATAAAATTCTCATTAGCAGCGTCTCAAAACTCTGAATCAACCAGGGCTTGAAGACAGGGAAAAGTGAAGAAAGGGGGAGAGGGAAATTCCTTTGGAAGGGCAGTAGTTCCTGGGAGTATCCTGGTTATTGGTCTGTACCAATTTATTTCTATTTCTTCCTCTTCCTATTGATCCCTGTTAAATCATGGAGGACTCATGAGGTTTTATGATGAGTACAAGTTTCTATTGCACTTCTCCATTCTTCAGTTTGGGTAATTGCCTTCCACAGGAAAGGACTTTGATCAGGAACTTACTTTTGTTTTTTTACTTCAGCAATTATACATAAAGATATAAAAGCTGATCGACAAACTCCACAAACCCCATGTTTTTTATGTTGTTCCTCAGGTAACTTTCAAAAAGAAAAAAAATGCTGCTAAGGTCTGTGACCCGTGAAAAAAGCATCAGTTTTGCCTCTGCATCTCCCAAGTGCTTGGTGTTTCTGCTAGACACTGGATTTCTGCTTTTGCCTCTGTAGGATCATGCCCATTCCAGAAAATGGGTTTGTGTCCATATTTCACGGGTGTGCTGCCACCCTAATTAATCCTCACAATTACCAGTTGCTCCTGCTGCTGGTGGGAATGAGAGGAAAGGGGTGCAATTGATGGGCAGAATTGTTGAGTAACTGCACCTTCCTCCTCATACACAAGGAAGAGACATTAATCTGAAAAAGACCTGTTGGTGCCAGTGGCTTTTGTATAGAAAACATCATCAGGGAGAAGTGACATAGAACCAAGTACCCGGCACAAGCTTCAGGAGAGTCTTAAGTCCAGAACAAAGCTCTAATCAGCTATTAATATTTCACGTAACTATGCTTCCAAAATGGGTAAGAAAAATCTTCTTACCATCAAAGCCAATGAAATAATATGTATTTAATATGCAAATATGCCTCTGTCTCCTGTTACTCTGATCTTCTATTTCTTAAAAAATGTGCATGTGCAAGCAATATAAGTCATAGTATAACTGGAACTAAAAATCGCTCTTGTAATATTCATTGCTATGAAGACGGATTAATAAAATTATCATTTAAATAATAATTTAAGAATCTCCCTTTTAACAGGAAAAATGTGGGATTAAAACCATATTTTTCTTCTCTCTGTCATCGTCCCTCAAGTTCCATAGCAAATGTCAGAATATGCTGCACTATATAAGTTTTCGTTTAATATTTCACCGTGATTCTCAGGAAGGGTATTTTAAGAAGCAATCCTCCTTGATTAATCTGGGAGAGAGACGTTTTTAAAAATATTGAGCAGCACCTGACCTTTAAATGAAGGCAGCTGTGCCACCTTTGGAGGGAAGCTGTTGTGGTTTGCCAGATGGCAAAGCTGATGGTATTTTTTGGTGGTTGCTTATTTTAGGGGGGGTGCTGTAAGGATATTTTAGTTATTTTCTGTCTGTGTCCCACTGTATCCATTTGTTCCCCCCTCCCCACCACTCCCCTTCGATTTGGTGTTGCCTTTTTCCTTCTGTCTCTTCAAAAACCATCTCCGAACCCTTGGTTATTCCCTTGCTATCAGCAATCCCTTGCTAGGGAGCTGTACAAGTGGGAGGAACGACTTGGGCCAAAATAAATATGGATTATAACATTACTACAAAGATGTTCTGGCAGGGTTAAACACTTCACTGGAATTACTCTGAGTTTCCATCCTATAAGTGAGATCAAAATCTACATCTGAAACTGCTGAGAGATTCTTTTCCCTAATGTGATGAAAACTGTCAAGTGCAAAGGAGTTTCTGTCGATTCACAGTGTGACTTCAGTGCTGGCTATACAGAATCGAAACTTGTTTTCCTCAGCTATCAAAATGTTTCCTCATTTCTTGATCCTCAGACAGTAAAATAAATCTTATCTTTTTCACTAACAAGAAAGAGAAAAAGTCTGTCACAAAGACTGGTAATGCTTTTATAGTTCCTTCGGTGCTGTGCCAAAGAGAAGCTGCAGAGACACGAGAGAAGAAAATAGCAATTGTGTGGCTCAAAGCTGCTAGGAGCTTCCAAAGTTAACAGCATTAAAAATGTTATTTTATTACCGTCTAGAGAGTGCTTGTTTTCTAAATAAAGAAATTAAGTGCTTATTAATGGAGTTTGTTTCAAGTAGTAACAGTTTCCTGCCATCCTCTTCCCCTGTCACATTATGCAGCATTTAATGGTGTTTGGTTTCCATGTTTTATGCATTTCAGGCTCCTTAACATTTCAAACAACAGAAATTACATAGAAAGAAGAAAGGCAGTTATCACAAGAGAGGTTTTGTCTACTAATTATGTTGGTGAACAAAATCAAAGCTCCATAAAATATCAGATTTCAAAACATGAGTGAAAAATTGGTTAGAAAGCCTTCTTTATGAGTTAATATTATTTACCTAAAAATGATACCCCTTCAGTTACTGGTTGAAAGCAAAACATTACGTGTTCTACACAAGTAGATCAATCATGTCTCATACGAAAGGGAAATTATTTTAATGTGAAATACATTATTCTCACTTTTATTCCATGACACAGCTTTATGAGGCATGTATTTTTTAAAAATGGTGTTCATGAGCAAGTTCATTTGCTGAAGATTTATTTACTGAGTTAATTTTTAGCTCTTAAAATACACTTTTGCATAGGTGTCTGAAGCACATCTTTATGCTAGTGTAGCATGATTTCCTGCCTGCTCTGTCAGTACTGGTGATAAATATCCAGAGTTTCAGAGGGGTCTTCCCTGCTCTTATTCTGTGAGGTGAATAGTTACATGAAGTTATATGAAGTGAATTTTCTGTGCTTGACTGCTGTTTTCTAGCATAATAATACAGCCAGCAGTCTTCCATGGATAGAATATATTATATTCTATACATACGTACATGTGTGTGTATATTTATATATATATATATGTTCCTTGTTCAATTTGTGCAGCACTGTATTTGAGGACTTTTCCCATCTGATTTGTATAGAACGTAAAAGCTCAGAAGACCTTTTTACTCATCATTTCAGCTGATCATTAACTCATTTCAAGGGGCTGTTTTCTGGTAAAGCTGGATTTGCTTCCCTATTAACAAATTCTCATTATTGTGTTCTTCACTTTTAAAAATATTTTTGTGTCTCTTCCACTGTTTGCTGTTGTAGTTCAGATGCTTTTTTTGTGTTTCTCCAAATAAATAAACAGCCTTTACCTGTCATTCTTCTAACAAATGCTTCCATAAATGTTTAGCACAATCTCAGCAACAGGCTGGAAGGGAAGGTAGGTTTCTGTTCATGAGGTGGTGATCCCTCTATTGTCAGTGACAGTCACTGTTTTCTTTTAACTATGTTGCTTGTTAAGTTTTCCTGTTTTAATTTAAGAGAAACAATGTTTTCAGGGAAGTAGAAGGCCTGTTAGTCAAAGAGAACCTGGAGTAGACAAGCTTAGAGTTTACAAATTTCGAACTGCCTGCTACTATCTAGGTACTAATGAATATTAATAACTTGCTATTGTTGATTACCAAATTATTCTAATTGACTGAAGTCATTTCAATCCTCGAACTTTTAACAGTAAAATTTAGAATGGCTCCCACACCACCTGTTGGTTATATAAACAGTTTATTCTTTGCTTCAGAATTCACTGATACAGCAGTGCGTGTTCCTTCTTCTCATAAGGTCTGGACAACTGTTTTGACTATATTCTGAATAATTACCCTAATTTTCAATTGTTTTGCTGTTTCCAAAGGTTAGACACAGCATGGCTGCAAAAAATTCCCAGTGTCAAAATCAATTGCTTAGGTTAAAGGAGAGAATATTATGAATTTTCTGCTGCCAGCTGAGCACTTCCTATGTCAAGCCCCCATTTTGCCAGTGCATAAAGATGCAGAATTAGAGACTCCGAGAAAAAAAAGTTTCACAGTAAAGGGAGCAGCCCTTCTGGTATCACAGGGCATCAAACTGCAACAAGTTCCTTTGCTGCCAGAATATCACCATTAACCCCTCTGGGCAAAAACCCTCCCTGGCTGCTCTGCCTGGACTTTATTTGCTTTGTAGCAAGGGCCAGAATTGTTTAGGAGCTTCAGGTGGGCTGGGTGAGTTGTCTCAGCCAGTGCCAGGAGTGTCCAACTACCCCGGGCTGATAGCAAAGCAGCTCCTTTTCTTTCTGATTTTGGATGAACCTTCACTGCGAATTCAAAGAGGTTGGGCTGTATTCAAGGCGATTAAAGGTCAGTCCTAAAGCTGTGTTTTTAAAATTTGGATAAAGCCATGTGTGCTACTGATGCAACAACTTTTTATTGGGGGTATATGCATTAAATATCTAAGTATTTTGTCTGTCTGTGGACCTACAGCTTTTTTCATTTCCTTTCACTCTTCCTCATTATTTCATATTTGAAAATTTCTTATGGTCAATGTTTAAGATATTTTATCACACGTTCCTAATTACTATTTAAACTCTGAACTGGAGGGGAATGGCAGCAAAACATAAAGAGAGTTTGCTCTTTGTCATGGGGGTTGTATATTGAGGTGGACCAAATAATTTTTCAGCCTCTATTCTTCAAATAGAAGCCCCTCCAGCTGAACAGAATAACTCTTCCATACACGTGGCACATTTATTTCTTTAGATAGTGTGTATTCTGAGGAGATTTTTGAGATATTTTCTGCAAGTTGAAGAGCAGAGCTGTGAACCCACATGGTGTGATTTCCCTTGATTATTTTGAGTATGATATTCTGGGACTGGATGAGAAAATGTTATCTCACTATTTACACAGAATCAGGAAAAAAGACATGATTATGTGGTACATAAAAAAGGTAATTTTATGTTTTGGGGTTCATTATTTCTTCTCTTTTGCAGGATTTTTTAAATAAAAAACCAGGTTTTCTCCTGTACTTCTAAAACGCCTTTTCTGTCCATTTTGGTAATTCTGTGTTCTGCTTGGTGTTGCTAGCTTGCTTTTCTTCTTGGAATTATTCACTTTTTAAAAAAGTAGCTTCAGAAACTCTCCTATCTAAATCTGGAAGTAACATTCACTTTCTGGATGACCAGTGCTCTCCATCTAGGAAGTTGATGATATATTAGAACAGATATTTGGGAGTTTTTAATGAGCAAAAGTAGGTAAGAAGGAACACTGAGAAAACAAGATTTCATGAGCTTTTGTGAGTTGGGGTGGCGGGGGCAGGTTCTTGATTCTTATTCAGTGTCAATCCTGCTCCAGGCTAACCAGGCCCAGCTCCTGCAGTCTCTCCTCATGAGAGATGCTCCAGACCCTCATCATCTTTGTGGCTGCTGCTGGACCCTCTCCAGTAGCTCCTGGTCTTTCTTCTACTGAGGAGCCCAGAAGTGGACACAGTAGTCCAGTTCTTTGTTTGGTTTTTCCTTGGTCAGGAAACTGAAGTTGCTGTTTGTGAAGGGTTTTCACCCCCACAGAGTTTGTAAAGTGTTTTATGGCTGTTTCTTGATCTTAGAAAGTCCCATGCCAGAGCCAGCAAAGACTGGAGACGCCTGCGGGTTCGTGTTCAGGTTGTTTATTTTTTCTTATCTCATAGTGTCTGGAGGTGGCTGCCGCAGCAATCTGCTGCATCGAGAATCACCGCAGGAGTGATGCTCNTGATAAGATAAGCTAATTACACATTTTCTTTCCGTTTTGTATTTCTTCCCGCAATGTGGGCAGCTTTCTCCAAGGACACGGATCGAACATAGAATTCTGGGCTTTCATCCTGAGCTCCGAGACTGCCCGGCAGGGCTCCAGACCCCCCTGGACAGTCAGAGGGATACTCTGGGCTGCCACAGCTGTTTATCCCCATTTCTGTTTTTTTACTGCTAGGTCTTTCCAGAGATTCCCACTCAGTGTCTTCCAGCTGAAATTTAAAGCACAGTATATTCTGGCTGTCTGCTTTATGCTTGCTACTGAGTTTCACTGAGTTACCTTTGAGCTACCCACTGGAAGGGATGGGATTTTCATTCTCTATTTTAGTAGGCAGGGTATCCAAAGGATTAGATTTTTTACACATCATTTCTTACCTCTTCAGAGTTTTTGTATAAAATTAGACTGCCTTGTGGAATTTTTTGAGGGTTTATCTATCCATCCATCTATATGAAGTATTGCAATTTAAGTGTATTTATAATATTCTCTCCCATATAAAGAGATTGCATCAATTTCAGCATTTTATATTTTAAGCTAAAAATAGTTTCTTGTTATACATACAAAACTACAGTAAAAACTCTCAAGTTATCAACTAAGACAAACAATGATCCTGCCATTCAGATCATTTGTTCAGATCTGATCTTGAGGGAATTTAGCCCAAACCTCCTGTCTATCTCCTCACAGCTGCATTTCCTAAGGAAGTCAAACTCTTTAGTAGTTACCAAGTACAGATCAGCTTCTGCCACTCAAGGTTAATTCTCATGTTGATGTCCTCTCTGGATAAGGTTGTTTTTGCTGCACTAGCAAGCTGAATCTGTGTATTATCAGCAGCTGAATAAATGAGGCAGAGAAGGGAATGCTGAATATCTTCAAATCAAGCTAATGCATAAAATCACAAGTGAAACATGGTATCTTAAAATTTGTCCTCTTCTTTGTAATAAACATGGTTTAACTTTATCTCTCGATTTCTCATGCCAGTGTTTGAAATACTGCACTATTGCAGCTGAAATTGCTATACGTTGCTTTTGTAATCTTCATATATTATCAATGGCTCATGAAGTTCAGTAAGAGAAAACAGAAAAAGCAATCAGGCCCTGGATGGCTATAGACGTATCCATGAAGAAAAGATTACTGGTCGTCTCCGTAAAATCAAATGGTTTTTTCCTTCCCCCTTGACAGTTCCAGCAACCTTTCCACTAAATTAAAAGGGATATGGGCAGGGTCCTTCAGTGTCTTCTCATTTGTCTCTACTATGAATGGTTTAAAACCTAAATATGTAACATCGATACTGCTGAAATATAATCTTCAGGGGAAAAAGAAGAAAAAAGACTCAACAGGAGGACTTTTTTCCACTGTTACATTTAGCAAATATTATGAAACAAAAACCCCACTTGTGGCTGCAAATGTAGAGATTTGGGCAAAGCTATCTTTGTATACCTTGCTAAATATTTTCAATATCTTCTGTCTTTTATGACAAGAATGTCTCTGCTTTCCTGCAGTTCATGGAAATGAAGGCATTAGTGGGGAGGGGAGAATAGTATTATCCCCTATTTATTATTAACTTAGAAATTCTCATCCCTGTTTGATTCAAGTGTTCTATTCCTCTTTCTTGAGTCGAGCAGTTTAAACTGTAAATAATTTACAAATAATTTAGGTTGATTTGGCTAATTCACAGGCAGAAGTAAAGACTGTTAAGGTAACATTTTTAGTTGAAAGAGTAGGAGATGGTTTACATTCTATTTCATATAGAAATAATGCTTAATGGCCTGTGCTGAATGTGTTATGCTGAATCTTTATTTCAATATAATGTGAAGACTGGAGAAAAAAGCCATGCATGCCTACTGAGGGATTCATGTGGGAATTCCTGCTAGGGACAATTAGCCAGGAGCAGCACATGTTGTGTGCAGTGACTGGAGAGGGAGATGTAAGAGGAGGGAGAAATAAGGTGTATTTTTATTTCGGGGTGGAAGGCAGATCCTTTGAATGACTTCCATGTGAAGCTGGTGTAGAATTCACCCCTGAGAGTGTGAATTGCACAGGTTTGTGGCGGTGGGGGTTACTCAGCCGTGACTTTTAAACTCCAGTTACAACTGAAAACAAAGCAGTAATTATTTAAAATATTTTCAATTATTTCTACCCCCCAAACCCCAACCATCCAACCGAACAAAACCCCAACAAACCCAGCAACCCAAACTTTATTTTTTGTTTCACTGTTTTTCCCAATCTACACCTCAGGTTCTGTCTATAGCTGATGCTCTGCAATATGCCTAATTTTGTGTATGATGTACTTATTTCAGATGCTGTTCTGTGTGCTTCCTGACTCATTATTTATATAAGAAAAATGTCACACTCCAGGGGAAAATATTTAGCTGATGATTTGTGCCAAAGGATGTCACTGATACTATTTGTTTGTTTGTTTGTGGTTTATTTAATGACAACAAAAAAGGGCAAAATCATCCATTTCTGGCTGTTATTGCTTTAGCACCCATTTAGGATAACCACTAAAGGTTCTGTAAATGTATTCAAAACACAGGAAACGTGTGAAATTCCATGTACATACACACATGATTAACTCTTCAATACTGACTTGGACTTGGTTACATTTTTGGAGACCATTTTGTCTGAGTGAGGCTTTCCTTTTGTAAAAGAAGAGTTGTTAAGTATTAGGAATTTTTTTTTTTTTTAGTTTGTTTTGATTTTAGATTTCCATCTAAAAAGGTTTTGCAGCCTCAGAAGGGAGGACATCAGGCTTTAAAGAATATTTCAAACCTATGCAATCAATGAGTGTTTCTTCCCTGGGTGTGAGAGGTTTCTTTTCAAGTACTGTGACCCTTTATTTACCTCAGGGCAGTATATTGAAGAACAGTTACTTTAAGTGCAGCTTCCTCAAATTTGTACTGTTAAACAGTGCTCAAAAAGATGGTGCTGCTGTGAAACAGAAGCATATAATGAACAATTATTTGTTGCAAATTATTTAGCCAAATATTTCTTAATTCTCAAAAATACTTTGTATTATCAGGGCAGAAAAAATGTATTACTGTAAAAATATTGTTTAAAATATATGTGTGCTCTGAAAATAAAAATGCATAATGGGCGTACCTGGTCCTTGACTTGCTGATGGGCCCTTAGCTCATGAAGAAGAATTACAATGGTTTAAGTAATTCAGAAATATTAAGGGTTTCTGGTAAATAACCACCATTGTTAAAATATAATGTCTTTTGTGAGGATGATACGTTGATTCCTTCCCCTTCCAAGAGAACTTAAATCTTCCTACTGCACTTCCAAAACCCTGCAGAAAGCTGAGACAAAGCAGCTTCTCCCTCTTTTGGATGAGCTAAATAAGAAAGTAAAATCAGAGGAAGACACTTTGGTCCAGCTACTTCGGTGTCTCTCTGGGAGGGAGGAAGGAAACATGAATTTCTCCATTGCTCTAACATCTTTCCTAACCACAGCAGGTGATGTGTCCTACAGGCTTAAAGTACGAGAACAAATAAACCCAAAGTTGCTCATATTTATAGAGGAATAAAAGCAGGCTTGTTGGATTTTGTCCTTAGCTTTTACTACCTAGAAGATATTTTCAAGGTTACTAAACCAAAAGAACAACGAAAGATATTAAGTATTCAGCTAATTTCTGGCGTCTCAAATAATGATCTTAATTTATACCTTGATCCTGGTTATTCTTGTAGTACACACTCTCTATCAATATATGGAGGAGATATTAAAAATAATTACTCTTCAGTGTTCAGAAAGTTACTGTCACATTGCAGCAGGAAAAGCTGCCCTTTTATGTGAGACTCCGGATTTTTCGTTCCTTGCTCTAAGCCTCTCTCCAAGTTTCTTTCAGGTGGATTTTCTATCCTTTGAATTTGCATAGTCTAAAAAAATAAAGTGAAATGAAACTCCTGTTGTCCAGGAAACACGAAAGTGTTGACATCTTAACTGCTCTGCAATAGAGAGAAATAACAGAGAAAGGCACTGGCACAGAGAAATTAATGGAGATATATTTTCAATCATACAAAAAAAATCACCCAGAGGAATGAACTTATTGTCAGCTAGAATCCAAATGAATTTTAAATTGATCATTTATTTATTTATGGAAATTTCTAATTACTTTTTCTCATAACTTATTAAATTTATCAGAAACAATTTATTTTTCCAGACTGAATCTGTAAACAATAATTACTGCTATGGTTTTTATATATCTCCTTCTGCCAGAAGATTGTTTTTCCAGTATGGGATGGCAGAGCCAACTAGAATAATTTACTGTATCATATTGTCTAGTAACTAAACTACTCCAAAATGGTGAAGCTGAGGTGCTCTTGCCAGTTCATACTCATTCTACCTAATAAAGGCCTTTTATTATTAATTTGCTAGAATCACAGTATAATTTAGGTTGGAAAAGACCTTTAAGATCTTCGAGTTGAACCATTAACTCAGGACTGCTGATTCCACCACTAACCCATGTCCCCAGGTGCCACATCTGCACGTCTTTTAAATACCCCTGGGGTGGTGACTCCACCACTTCCCTGGGCAGCCTCTTCCAGTGCTAGACAATCCTTCCGATGAAGAAATTTTTCCTAGCATTCAGCTTAAGGTGGTTGTTTTCCAAGCCTTTGCAGATACCATCGAAGTTCTTGAAACTGACTTATCCAAATCAAAGTTACTTAAAATAAATTAAAACCAGTTTATTGCTGACTTCAAGTGTTATTAGGCAGTTAGCTCTTGGTTCCAGAAATGGGGAAAAAAACAAAACAAAGGAGGAAGAGGAGAAAAACCCGCCCCAAAACGTGTGAGCACTTCCTTCAGGTACGTGAAGAGTGACACACAATTGCTATTTTATTGAACTGGGCCCTGGTTTCTAGGGCATGGCTGCACTGTCTGTGATCAGACCCTGAATGGTTGCTGCAGAGCACTGTGTCACATTGGGTAGGAGTTACCATGTCCCGGTGTTGTTAAAGTTTAATTCCATGTTGAGTGCAGTGTCCTGGCTTTCCGTTAGGGCAGCGGGGTGATGACTTTGTAAACCAGCATCTGTCTCACCTGAGTCTCTGAGTTTCAGATCTTGGCCTTGCCTCCGGTTACGCTGTCATTAGCATGGTGAACACACATGAGCTTCAGAGTGCACCATGGGAAAATATGCATTGGGTCTTTAATTCCACACCTATTACTGCCCTGCTCGTGGTCTCATTTTGTGAGCTTCTGTGCTTCGGTGACTCTCTACAGCACACCACTCTCAGTGACTTCAACTGGAGCACACAGAACTGTCAGCTGTTACATTTCCTTGTTTCTAAAGCTCTGCTTTTTCAGTTAAAGGACATTCAGGCATGTGTTTTGTAGACACCAACACAATTATTTCACCATCAGAGAGCATATGGTTGCTGGAACATATACTATTGCCTCGTGTTACTCATTGTTCAACACATGCCAGGGATGTTTAAATTTTTTTGCCCTAGCTTATGTCAGATATTTTAAAATACGTATTTGTTTTAATATCTCCACATGCTCAACATTTGCCTTGCTGAAGTTAACACTAAATTAACTGATTAATGAGTAGAAGCTGTCTTCTGTGTTTTTCTTTTGGATGAGCAGGGCAATTGTGGCATCCTGACATACTCACTAGAAACCACTGCCCTCAGTGAATGAATAGGCTGCAGAGATGTGAAATCACATGTGATAGTTGTGAAGGAATTTATGACAGAATATAAAGTAGATTTCTTTATATATTTTGTAGCATTTTTAAGCCCGTGTTTTTTTTGGTTGGGTTTTTTTTTTAGCTAGTGCTGTCCTTTGTCATGAGAAGGAGCTTAAAAGCGTGTCCTTTGAAATAATGAGTTAAAAAAAAGAAGGAAATCTTTCTTTTGAACATGAAGAGCTTTCTGGTCACTCTCAGTGGGAATGTATTATCTTAATCAGATTGATTGGTATCTATGTTGTGTGTGTTCATAATGACACCTTCCCAGACCCAAACATTAATCGTACTGTGTGTAGCCAGGTTTCTGATCATTTCTAGAGTTCAGGTTTTGTTTGGTGATACAATCCTTGGACTATGTTCGTTTTGAGGGGTTCTTCAACTGAAGGGGGAATTTTCCTTTTGAGCACTATGAAAATTCCGTGTAGGGTGGGAAGGAGGAAGTAGAGAAGTGAGTACTGGCACTTACTGGAGATGTACTCAAGAGTGTGAAAATTTTGAGGTTCTGTCATGTCTGTGTACCAAGGGTAAGAGAAACTTTAGACCAGAGATATAGGAGTGCATGGAACCCCCCAAAATCCTAGAAATTTTGAACCAGAGAACTGTTTCTTCAGGGACACCAAACTAAATCTAACCTGAAGCATTTAAACCAATCAAGCAAGGGGGATTCATGAAACAGTGCTTCTCCCAAAGCCTTATTTAAAATAAGTTTTCTTAAACATATAACATAAATCTTACTCCTGATCTGAATTGTAACGAGGAGTCTTATTAATGCTGTTTATATTGAAATATTTGCAAATAATATTTTACATTAGTTGGGAGGAAAATGTACTTGCTGGCACTGCACACAGATGCTTTCTGCACTGATAATCAGTTCTGTTGAGGCACTTCAAAGAAAATACATCAGCAAAGAAAGTACCAGCTTTATCAGTGCCTGAAATTGCATGCACTGTGCTAAGCAAACATTGTAAATTATAAACTAATTTTATCTTCAGGAAAAGGAAGCTTTTATTCAAAACTGGGAAAAGTTAATAATAGTTAAGAACACTGTGAATTCATCAATGCCAAAGTTATATGCACAGTTGCTGCACTGAGGGAAATACTTCCTGTTACATTCAAATGAACAGGAATTTTGATTGGAAAAAAGTATTAACATTTGTTAGTGCCATTTTCCAGGGAATGTTATTAAACGCCACCTCGTTCAAAACCAGAGATGTGCTAAGAAATTAAAACCCAAGCTGTATGAGTGTGCAGTTCTGGTGTGTCTCACACTCTCATAAGGTAATCAGCATCTCCTGATGCTTCAAAAAATATAATCACCAACCTTGATGTGGAAGAAAGTTTATTTTATGTATAGATGTATACATATTATTTGGATATTGAAGGAGTTATGTTGGGTAGGGGAAGTGTGTTCAGCAGTTTTAGTGTTTTGAGGTCTGAAAGGGAGGAGTTCTGATGAAATTAAGTTTATGAAGACCTAGCAAGAGATTTTGTATTTCTCTGTTTTGGAGAACTTTGCAACAGGGATACAGTACAATACATCTATATAAACTGTTTATGAATAATATATACCCCTTATAATAAAGGACAATTGCATGAGTTATAATTATTTTTTAATCTCTGTTATTCCCAGTTTCCTCAAACTTTCTCTGGGACTTAGTGAAACTGCTCCTTCTTGGGCCATATATGATGATCTAATTATCAAGAAGTGTAAAGTTTTCTGTAAATACGAAAAGGACACAAGAATATTGAACTTGAGGGAAAGAAAATAAAATAATCATGCATCTTTATTAAGGTGCAATAGCAATTTGCTAACTTTACAAAAAGTATAAATCTTTGCTGGAGTGCTCAAGAGGCATTAAGCTCTGAAAAGGTGCCACTCTTGTTTTAAGGTTGTGGATAGTGCTTTGTAATAATGCAGCCATCCATTCCAATCATTGTGCATTCTGTACTGAAGAGTACTGTGGGATCCAGAGTGCAAAGTGCTAGTAAAACTAACTGAAAAACTAGCTGACTTTGTACAAGTGAAAAGAGAGTTAAAAATAGATTTTTACTGCTCTAGGAAGTGTTGCTCAGTTTGGGAGGCCCATTAGAGTTTGGGAAATCCACAAATGATCTGTTTATGGCAATGAATAACTTGCACTATTTGCAAATGAGTGGTCATTTGCTGGGGTAACCCTGCCAAGCACAGGGAAATTGGAAGCTGGAAATAATGAGGATCATGATGAATCATTCTGAGACGGCAGCTCACAGTGTAATCCAGGAGAAAACTCAGACTTTTAAAGCTATGTTCACCACAGGGATGCTTTAATTGGCTTTGCTTGACAGATATAAAAATGTATTAGAAGTTTCCTTATTTATTTTAAATTATTTCAGAGCTTGTTTCATGTATTTCTTTTTTTTTTTTCCTTTCAATTTCACAGAATAAAATAAATTACTGTGGAAATAGTAACTGGAGTTCAGTCTGGAATAAGAAAAGCTGTATTTTGAAAGCATTATGTCAAACATGGACATGGTTAGACCAGTCATTGTATTGCTGTGCCAGGCCATTTTCATTTTTCAAGCAACTCTGGGTTGTTTGTGGGGTGGGTTTTTTGTTTGTTTTGTTTAATTAAATAGTTAGCCTAGTCTGGGACATGGAAAAACGGAAATAAAGTCCTGACTAGCTGTGCATATATTACTCCCCTGAAACTGTTGTCCTGCCTTCAGTGGGACACATAAAATGTGTTTTTATAGCCACACACATTTTCTAGAAAGACGACAGATTATCAGTGTGTAGCCTCTGTTGTAGTCCTTCAAATGCTGTGTGAGAATTAAGCAGGTAGGCAGGGGTAAATCTGCATGTGCAGGGCAAATACCACAAACACAACAAAGAGAATCAGGTTTACAGTTCAACGGCCAAGGAAAAACAAAAAAAGTATGCCAAGGGCTGGTGCTCAGCTTTAGTCCTGCTTCAGGGGTAAAAATAGAGAGCTGGGGCGTTTGAGAAAGCATCTTCAGGTAGACTCGCAGATAAAGAATTGCCTGAAGAACCAAAAGACAAACATTTTTAAAGGACAGGTTTCAAGGCAATTGTAATCCTTACCACAATAAATGCCTATTTAATAAATTCATACGGTATTGCCAACATGGTTGCTAACTTTTTTTAGGTAATTTTTTAGACACCTTTTATTCTGGAATTAAATTACAGTCTCCTTGGAAGACAAAGTGAATGTTCTGTTCTGAAAACATTCGCAGTATAATGCATTAAATGAAGGATAGAAAGAAGAGTACTGAAATAGGAAAAGGGATGCTCATCCAATGTAATATTAATTTGTTTTTATTTACACATTCTATAAATGTCAAGCTTAGCTTACAAAAAGGTTGAAAACAGGTCTGCATGGTGAACATGGAAATCAGGAGGCTGAAGTATAAATTTATACCTATCTAAACTCCTTGTGTGACTGCAGCCCTGCCACTATGGCTTTGCTCTGAACTTGAAAAAATCTCGCTGCTCCTTCTAAGATTGCAGTGCCATAGGGCACCCATTTCCTATGGATGTATATACATTGTACCTGAATAAATAGACAACTTGGGTTTTATTTATTGTTTTCATTTTGTCTGACTGCTTTTACTTTCATTGAGAGTTTAAGGTGATGTCTGGATTTCTGTGTAATTCCCAATACCATTGTGTACACTTAAGATTCATCTCTTAATATTGATCCAAAGAAGCTTCAGGTTCTTTTTCCTGTAAAAATTTGTATGAAGCGACAGCAATTCTTCATGCTTCAAAAGCTGTAATTACCAATACATCTCGTCACTATTTCAGCACGAGAAATGTCACAGTTTTGCTTTTCACTGGTGCCAGCTGCTTACCAACGTTCAGTCAGTCAGTTCCGTTGGATAAAATTAAATAGACATGCTGGTAACGAGTCACACAAAGTGTTTGTCTCGTTGAACAGGGGCAGCGAGGTTGTCAATGAGGTTTTGATTGGACAAAGGACTCCTGTATAACACAGAATCCTTGTTGAAAACAGCATGTAAGGCAGAATTGTTTCATTTACATTAAGACATCAGCAGCCCAGGCTAATCGATGCTCCTATGATCAACACTGCTGAAGGAAAAAGAAAATGAAGAAAAATTATGTCATTCACAGTTCTTTATAAATTAATGATTCTGAGCTCCTTAAGTTATCCATTGCATATATTTACAAGCACGACTATATGAACCAAACGGTCCTTAAATTTCAGTAGGGAAAAATCTAGGAAGGATATTTATTGTCTTAAGGAATAACTGGACAGATATCCATCTAAACCATCCCAGACAAGCAAAATTTTGCATGCAGCCTCGTGAATTAACATAATGTTTATTCCTACAGCCTTTGATTGTGCAAGATTTGAACACTATAGAACAAACAAAACCCATCTGATTAGAATACAGCTGTAATAGAACTAAATTTTTATACCTTTGAGTAAACACTTGGTAGAAAGACTGTTATGTAGAGACCGTGCTGTGTCTCAATTCCCTTCTTCCTCCAGAGAATAGCTCCTTGTGTATTAAAAAACCCCAAAACAAACAAACAGAGAGTGAGAATAAACTGATAAATATCCTTTGGATCCTCATGTTCTGTCATAGCTTGTTGCCCTGGTTTTTGCTAAAACCTTCTGTATAACCTTGGAGACAGAATTCTTTCTCACAGTTTCATGTAAACAATAGCCAATGTTTACTTAACGGTATTTTCTGTTTTTCATTCCTTTTGTGATAAGAGAACTTTGATGAGCAACTTTTTTCTCCAGTGGGATTGAGGAGGAAGTGACATGTTCTCCAATCCCTTGTGGAGTTCAGAATTGTATAAGAATGTGACATATGTAAATAATAAAGAGTCTTTCCCCTCTCTGCTGGACCTGGCAGGTGTGAGAGCATCTTTATTGTGTTTACCAGACACAATAGCTAATATCACTATTCATTTTTTATTACTGCTATCGATTTACATTGTTAGATGTGGGGTGCCAAGCGATGATTTCAGATATTCACAGTACCACTCACCTTTGGCCAGTGTAGCACCCTGTAACGATGTGCATGTGGCCAAGGAGGGAATTCAGGGCACCTGTGTCAGTCTCTGAAGAAGTGTGTGTCAATCCCTTTTCCCAAGAGCTGGGGATTTCTGTACCAAATCTCTCCCACAGAAGTCTGTATATGGGAAAGGAGAAGTAAAGAACTCATTCCTTGGACCTGTTTCCCAAAGATCTCCTGAGCATTCCTGTCTGAGAGCTTCCTTGCTGTTGCACAGATGTAGAAAATGGATGATTTCTCTGGTGTTTTTCTCATGTACTCTATCCCCTTTGTGCTGTTGATGGGTGTTTAGTGTCAGCCCCTTCTAGAGAGGATAAATCAAACACTACACGTGATAAATGTTCACCACCTCGTTGATGTGTTGGTAGCACATGTTCAGGTGCACTGCCACGAGGGCCAGGGCATAGCAGCCAATTTTCACCGTAGATTAAATCTCCCTCTTCAAGCAATGGGTGCCTTTGCCAGTTAACCGAAAGTTAAGGTCCACTAGAGACAAGAGATCTGGAAGCAGAGACATTCAAAGATTTGAAATATGGACTCCCTTATGTTTTATCACCAAAATAAGAAGGTCTGTACATTGTTAAAACACATTGCTTATGTAGCAGTTATTTTGAACCTCACCTCTGTGATTTAGTCTAAAAAAATAACTCTGTATGTATGCTGAGGTCCTTTCCTGACTGAATTTTTTTAAACAATGTCAGGAAAATTCTACCCTCACTGAGAAAAACGTGGATTGCTGGAAGTCAACTCTTTGAATTGACATCCAAAATGTTCTAACTTTCAGCTGATTTTTGAGATATGACGTGAGTAAATTGGGGTATTTTCTTTTATTTTCTCCCATATAAAATGCTCTCTAATAACTTTTCTTTGCTGGTGGTTCTTTGCATGGTTTTATCATCAAGTAATAAACCTTCTTTATTATGTAAAAACTAATGGAAGCCTTTTCTTCTGATAGTTCTTCCAGGAAGAGGAGCACATCTGAACACTGGCCTGTGTGAAAAAAGAAAGAAATTATATTTCCCTGATTAAAAAGCTATATCATATAAATATTTTATTTCAATTAGGAAAAATACATTCATGCCTAATATTCCTCATGTATTTAATAGTCTTGCCAGTCCTGGATGGCATTATCTTTCTTTGGCTTCCCATCAAATTCCAGAATATTAAAGAGCTACTACGTTGGAAATAATGTAGGTTAGCTTGTGACTTGCATCACAAAAGATCCTCTCCACAGCATTGTCAATAAATTATGTCACCCATCTCAGTACCCTTTCTACTTTACATCTTTCATACAACTTGTTTCTAAAAATGGCATCCCAAGCTCTTATTTATTTACAAGACCATCTGGATGGTCGATATGTAAAAGAACTTTGAAATTTGTAGGCATGAATTAATTAAAGAAAAAGTTCTGCTTTATTGGGTGCATGTTTCTTGCTTTTCCTTATATCATGCTTTACAGGAACCATCCATAATACAGTTAATTTCACAGGTAAACGTGGTTTTAAGTAAAAAACTCCACCAAATTTAAATCATGGTAAATAGGGAACTAAACCTAGATGTTCATGAGAGACAAAATATTTCAAAATTTTGATCCCTCGTGCACTTCCATGGCTCATCCCATGCTGTTGCTGTCTCAAGTCTACATTAGAGATAATTTTGTGCTTTATAGATGCAAAATTCCTATAATTGATGGGAATTCTAAAACTGTTGATGGACTGGGAGAAGCAGAGGGAGGAGGAAACATGAAACTGGAATAAATAGGGGATGCATTCATGCTGGCTGATTTGAATAGGAGCTACTGATATCTTTAAAATACTGAATGTCCTGGAGAAAAACTTCAATAGTGCTTGGATAAAGAGAGTGGAAGCAGAATGAAAAGAATGAAAGCTGCAGAAGAAAATGGGATTAGAAAAAAAGAGCCAAAGAAAAGAGAGAAGTAGAAGTGCATTAGGGACATGTTGGCTGCAAAGACAGAGAAATTATTTTGCTGGGGTGAAAAAATGAACACATTAAAGAAAATTTGTTTGAGAGATGAAATGACATAAGGAATCCCCTACCTTCCTTTCCACTCTAGTCAGGAAATACCAGTGATGCTCTCCAGCCAGAATATACCATTCTTGGCAGGGTTATTTCATGAGGAAGTTGGCAACCTACTACTTTTACTGCATGAGATAAAAGCACATCTTTAATGTGGCCGGTGGAGCGCTGTCTGGAGCAGCCTTGTTGATGCTCTACGTGCATATAGCTATGACATGATGTAATTAAACTCCTGTTATTTGTAGTCTCTGAAACAGAAGATTATGCACAGGCTTCTCCTTTCCTGTTGCTTGTCCAATGTCAAATTAGCTCTCTTGTCCATGTGCATATGCATTGTGATGCTGTCTGTAATTAAATAAGCATGTACTGTATCCCCACCAAATTGCTGTCTAGTGGGGGGCTTTGCAGCTCAATCAGGGCTGGGAACATGCCTTGGGTTTAAATCAGGAATGGTGAAGAAAGCTGTCAGCTGTGGGACAACAACACAAATGAAGAAGTTAGAAGTACAGTAAATGAGGCAAGGATTTAAAAGATTAAGTGTGGTCTAGTGGTAAAATGTGGTGGGTTGACTTTTGTCCAAAATGGCTAAGACTGGCTTATGACAGGATGCAAAGCTCAGCCTTTTATGCTAAATGTAGATACTGAGATTTTCAAAGCCAGGCTACACAACAATTTGGATTCAACTCAAAAACTTCTAAATTCATTCAAATTTCTTTATTACCTTTATCACTATGCAGTCCCAAACCAACAGTTTTCAGTTAGCCACACTGTGGTCTTCCTTTCCTGCATATTTACCTTGTGGCTCTTCAGATCCCTTCTGGACTTGCCGTTATAGTTGCAATTAGAGTTGCAGTTAAAAGTGTACTGAGACAATTATAGTTACAATAAAAAAACAGGCATACTCCAAACTGGTTTGTCTTGATGAAATTAGGTATTATGCAATGTCATTAGATGTTTCAAATTTATAATTTCTATTTTAATCTTTCTTAATGCACCCATCTGTCAAATACAGAAAAAAAATTGAAATATATAACACAATGGTAGCTGAAGGAAGGACATAAGTCCAAAACCCTCAAAGAAACCAATTATTCTTTCTTGGATGCCATATTTGGGTGGTATAAGGTCAAAAATGAGTGAGGTCACAAATGAGACTGAACCCAAAAATTACGAGGTGCAGAATCATGGTTGATTTCAGGGGGGTCACAGGATAACTGAGATTGGAAGGGTCCATTGCTTCACTGGTAAAATGCTGACGTGTTTCCTTGTGGCCGTTCTGAATCTCTTTCGTTTTGGCTCGTGCCTGGGATCTTATCATCCCCTGGGATGTTGTCATCCCACCACCTACAGCTGTGAAGAGGCTCACACTGCCATTGGAGTTCCTTTCTCTGTTATTGTCTGCTGAGATTCATTGCAGAGGTAGAAGAATGGACCCAATTTTAAGGCACAGAACTACATAAAGCAAATTTTGCCAGGGCTTTGCCACTCTAAGGGGCATGGGGAGAACCTGGGGCAGAATCTTGTTGTCTTTAATTGTACTCATTGTAGTCTCAATAACTTGCTTTGTGCCAAGAGGAATAACTTCATTTTACGTCAAGGGGATGAAAAAGAATCCTAGCACTGGAGCAGAGAGAGAGTTGTGAATCCTATGTCTAAAATAAGAGCAACAGATATTCTTCTCTGATGATCTTGTGACCTGCTCTTCATTCATTCCCACGTGTGCTGCCCGAGTTCTTGTATTGTTAATTTTAGTTCTCAGACAGGAGCTTGCCCAGCTGCATTATGCAGAAGAAAAAGGGCTTTTTTCTACTTGCAGGTGAATGATCATAAGAACTCCAACAACCTGATTATCTTTTAAAAATATTTTTGCTAGGGTTTTTTTAGCCCACCATGTTATTAACTAAGTTTCTGGAATAGCCAAAGTTGATGAAATGCAGCAATTGTTAGAATGCTGCATGAAGCAGTGAAGAGTAATAGCTGTTTCTCCTGGAAAAAAAAAAAAAGTTAATGAGAATGTCAGTTAATTGTATACGTTCAATGGTTTTGAAATCTTACCCTCTGAGTGTTTGCAATGACAGGCCTATTGAGTAAAACAATAAACTTTTTTGTTCATGTGAGGAGGGGGGAGGCTCAACCCTCTTTCCTCAGCCTAGAACTTTATCTTTTCAGTCAGATCAATTTGCTACATGGATTTTCAATAATGCAGAAGTGTTTTTGCAGAATTGACTTTGCAGAATTTTTTCTTATTGTGCTTTGTGGTTTTTTTTGGTTGGTTGGTTGTTGCTCATAAACATAGATCTGGGGAAAGGAGACTTTTTTTTCCTATTTTTCCTCTCCTTGCTTTCCTCCCCTGCTGTTTCCTGTGGTAGCTTGAGGTTTTCTGAGGACAGAGGATCTCATTCAGAGTCCTCTCAGGTTAGGAGAAGAGCCCTTTCATTTGAAGATGTTATGCAGCTGGACTCCAAACCGTATTTAAGTTGACACATGAAAAAAATAACAACTAGAATGATAAGAATAATTTACTGCCTTGAAGCCTTTACAGCGCAAATTGCCAACAAAAAAGAAAGGGGGAGAAAGTGTTATAGTGCCTGCAATTCATAGGCTGAGGCCTAGGAGGAAGAGGCACAGTAGGTGATGATATGGGAAAGGAAGCTCACTGTGCTAACTTTTTTCCTGGAAAAAGGCACCTGAAGGATTTTCTGGGAGTGGACTATATCAAAGGTTTCTGCATGACTTCTAATTTCTGCTGGGATTGAGCAGGGGAGGCTCAATTGTTCAAAATTGGATTTCTGCTCTATCTAATGAGAATTTGGATGCAAATATTAAAGCAGCTCTAGGCTTGATTCTCACAAATATCAACAACCCACACAAGCTTGTTCTGGAAGAATTGGGTTTTTTTCCCAGAATTTCAACTCATTTACAATTCAGTATTATGATGTTTTGATAGTTCACATATTTTTATTCTCTCTTCTTGTCACTGATCCTAAAAACTTCAGTTTAGAATGTGTGTTAATACAATGGGTTGGAAAATCCTGTCTTATAAAAGTCTAGTGAAACAAAGAATTTATTGCTGCTTGGATTTTCTGAAGAGATGTTTATTTAAAACCAAAATCTGATGTGGAGCCGAGTGAGCTGGTGCTAAAGGAACAGAAACATTCAGGATTTGCTTTTTCAATTTTTAAGTTCACAGACTGTGTTGCTGCAGAAGATAATAAAAGGCCAGATTAGAACACACTTACATTAAAAGTTAATATATATTGATAAATAAGGAGGGATTTTACACTTATTAATATCTTAATCTTAACTAATATATACATCAATAAAGTAATGAAGGTATTAATTTGTATCTATCAACTGGATTGATAAAAGTTTGTTGCTCATGGATAATTTTCAGAAAATATTTTAAAAACTCACAAATCAACTAAGCAGCATATAATTTTGAGAAACCTTGTGTTTTATTGCCAGAATGTCAGCTATTGAGATGCATTATTTGTATTTTTGTGCAGACAGCTACAATACTTTATTATGAGCAGATTTTTTTTTCTGAGATGATGCTTTCCAAGCATTCTGTTCTTTAATTTATTCTGCTCCAGCTGAAGCCAAGCTTATGTGGCAGATGCATTGTTGGAGCTAGGCACATACTCTGCAGTTTTATGCCTAATTTTTACCACTGTGAAACAAAAATCACCTGCATGGAGCACAGTTCCCATTTTTACTTTCTTCTGGTATGACTGAACTAATGGTAAGAAGTTTTCCCTTCTCTCTGCTCTTTATTGGTGAAGAACAAGATATAATTTGTTTTTTATAGGGCTTATATAGTGAGCTAAATAGTCTGACACAAAGTACAAATTTATACCGGAAAGCAGACTTTTTTTTTGTCTTCTATTTCTATTTCTTTTTCTCATTTCTTTGTCACTATTCTCTCTCCCTTCCCTCTGTCTCTGCTAGGTTTTAAGATGCTTGTTGAAGGTAGAAGAAAAGCAAAATTATTAATTAAAGAGCAATTCTCAGTGACATCTACACCAGGACACTTAAAAAGATTCAAACACTATGTTGCATAAATACTTTTATGAAATTTTTTAAAAATTAAAATGCTAGGAAAATTTATTTTCAATTACCGGGAAACTAGAAGCATCTTTGAGAAGGTGATGAGGGAATAAGGTGCTGGAATTGGAAGATTTCTCGGTGTCTTATGGAAAAATGGCACGTAACATATCTCATTCCACTACTTTTGCGAAGTTCTTCTATAATTAATTCTGTCCATCTGCTTCTCTTATTGCACTGCAGGTTGTGGCAGAATTTACTGCATTCAGATGCAGCAAAACCACTAACTCCTGATATTTTGATGAATGTGCAACTGCCCTTTCCTGTAGCACCTCAGTTGGAATGCCACTCAGTTAAATTTTGGGAGAAAGAAAACTCCTGCATGGACCTGGCTCTCTACAGTAGACCACATTCAACCTCTTAAACTCAAGAGGACCCTCTACTCTTTTCTGTGCAGGGGAAGCCCACCATGAGTGTGCGGGCTCAGGTTTTAGAGTTCCCTTCACAAAATGCTTCTTGGCTGGAAGTGCTGGCCAGCACAGGCTCCTTAGCAGCCACAGAAAGGCAGAAAGGGCTCCAAAGCTGACAACACAGCAGCTTCTTTCTTTCCAATCCTTCCTCGTTTGTGCTTGACAGGAATGAGGCTCACCCCTCCGAACTGGAGAGCTGCCGTGTCAGACAGCAAGAGTTAGAGGTCACCTCTCATCATTCTCGGCCATCAGTTGAAAGTTTGCAAAGGGCTGCTGGCAGCATCTTTTCCTTTCTTCTTTATTGCTGAAAATGTCAGAAATGGATCACCACAAAGCCTCCTGGTATATGAAGGGAGGAATGGTCACAAACAATGTCAGCAAGTGCTGATTCTGTAGTTCCTGAGGTTTCGTTCAGATATGTTTGTCTTCCCCATTCAAACTTTATTGCTGAAAGAAGGTGGGAGGAGAAATTGCTGTAAATATCCATAATTTACAACTGTAGGTTGTGAAAAAGGAACCTTTTGAAAAAAATATTTATTTTATAATTTTTAGCCCAGTACTTCCCTAATACCTCAGTCACCTGCAAACCCTGGTGCAATGCAGGATACTTAGTTCTAGGATGTGGGTTCAAAACGCTGAATAAAATAAGATTATCCAGACACTTTCATTTCAAATATGCTTTTCTCACACAGCAGTTTACAGCAGCCATCCCTCAGCCTACAGCCACATTTCTTCCATCTGGATGTAAAGTGAGCAGCAGTTTTGCTTTGGGGCATTTTTCTGCCAGAAGATGTAATTCAAGTGCAGAGTTTCTTTTGAGCACTGACAAAACCGGATTGTTATCCCCAAAAAGCAATGGTTTCCTTGATATTTATGCATAATCCCAGGCTGGTTTTGTCAGGCATTTATGTTGTGTCACCACAGTCCTGAGAACCTTAAAACGTGAAGCATCTGAAGGACATAACCCGTGCCTGGTGCCAGGATGTGTTAGCCTGGGAAACCCTGAGCAGAGGCCAGGGGCACAGAAGAGCACCTGTTTTGCCATTCATTTTGGGTTTAAACAAGCCAAGAGCAGTGCTGTAGTGGTTCTTCATCTGCTTTTGTATATGAGGCATTTGTTGGAGCCTTCTAAATGCTGTTAGAAAACTCAATTGCTTTGGCTAAAGTTAATTTCACAACTCTGTTCAAAACAGCCTACTGATAGAGAACATGTCTGCACTCCTCTCTTGATAATAAGTGCCCAAAGGAGCCCACACCTGTTTTTAGAAAAATTGTTAAGTTTAATCTTGCAGCCTTATTAAACAAATATTTGTCTTTGTAGTAAACTTTTCCTTTGTGTTCAAGGGGAAAGAAATTAACAGTGTGTACAAAGAGTGGAGTTCTTGTTTGGAAAGGGTCCAAAACCCTGTAACTGTCATGTTTCAGTCGAGAAAAGCTGAATTCAGCGTTTCCATGGATGTGATGGTGTTCATCTAAGACTTTCACACAAACAGTGTCAGTCCTGCCGAAACTGTGGATGGTGATATTCTGTGAAAGTCTTCCTCTCACTGGGCACAGATGCTCAGCAACACTTGAAAGAATCTAGGCTGCTCCTGACCTCAGTCAGAGTTGGAGATGCACAGGATGTTACGGACCAGGCTCTGCAGTCACCGAAGCTGTGAATTCGGCCCATTTCACTCGACTAAACACGTCCTAATGAAGCTCCGACAAAGCGAGGGGGATGAGGTGTGAATTGCTCTTCTGAAAGGAGGATTAGCTGCGTTTTTCTTAGGAAACTTGTCTGTCTGCTTTGACAACCACAGAAATAAATCCTTTGGATGTCTTTTCTATCAGGAATCACTGTTGCTCACAAATCTGTGGCTTTGCACTGAGAATAAAGTTTCTGTGTGCAGGTAAAGATTCAGAATATCTGCTAAGATTGTAGCTTTACAGATCACCTAACCCGAGAAGAATGCTGAACTGTATGTGTGGAGATTTCTGGTCAAAAGGATAGGAAAAATAACGCTTATTTATTTATTTTTATTCTTTTAAATCACTCTTGACACTGGAACTGAAAACTAGGAAGCCTGAATTCAGACCTCACTGTTCTGGTGATTCTAGCCGTGGCCTTGGCAAATCATTTCACTCCATGTTTGTAAAACACCCCTGTTTATCTAACTCTAATCTTGTGTGTCATGTCTTTTACAAATAAGAAAAAGATTGAACTCTTCTTTGTGCTTTGAAAAAAAAATATCTTCCTTGAGCCTCCTAGAACATTTTGAACCTGCGAAGAGTGCTGTAATTGCTAATTACTGCTGTATGTTAGCAGTGCTAATAAACATGCTTCTCAAGCTTATTACTGCTACTCAGAAGAGCTCCAGGCCAGTAATAATATATCTAAGAATTTAAATAGACTGCTAATGTGTTTATACAGCAAAGGTACTTTTGAAATGCAACAGCAACTCACCACCATTTCATATTATACACAACAACACAGGAAATTTAATCAAAAGAGCAAAATGTCAACAGAACAGCTTACAAGCTTTAAGGTATTCACGCTTTTCAGGCACGGAAAGTTTTCAACAGCAGTAGTCTCTCACACAAAGATTTATTCCCTCAGAAGACTTTTTTCATGGCTCATAAAGAGTGATGGATGAAGTTAATTTTTAGTTTAATCTCTTTCTTTTCAGTCCAGTAATTTCTTTGATACTTGCAAAATATGCAAGTATTTTGAGAGTGGTTCCATGAGAATATGGAACCACTCACCAGTCATTAGTGATTTTGTGTTACAGACTGTGCACAGGCCACAACAGGTGGCCTGACATTTTTGGAGAGTAGGAAGAAAGTTTTCCTTCCAGCAACTTCTTTTTAAAATGCAGCATTTTAATATTTGTTGTGCACAACATATAAAGAATTTTTTTAAGTGTGGCAAAGAAAGAGAATTGAACCATGTGTCTAAACTTTTGTTTTTCTTGGGTTTTATGTTCTAAAACCTCTGTTATGTCATCTTTGCTTGGCACATTTTTCTTTAACTCTGCTGCTATACTTGGAAAAGCAGAAAATGTTGCCTTCTCCTTCAAGTCATGTTTTTCTTTAGCTCAGTGGACAATATTGTATAGGATCAGGGCCACGCTGATGTTCTATTCAAATTTTCCACGCTGTATCTGTGGCTGCTTTATGTTGGCTTAAGAACTAAAATCAACCATCTTGCTCTTTTAATACATTTCAAAAATGTTTTTGACTTCAAGGCTTGCAATTAGTGGAGTTCATTGTATTTGGAACTTTCCAGCTCTTCTTTTTGAAAGAATCAGCTATTTTAATTAGTTTTCTTATCAGAGTAGAGAAAAACAATGGATAAAAAAAGAAAACAGCTATATGTGCATGAGATAATTTTTATTCTTTTGAAGAGCCACATTGAAAATTGGCCCCTCAAAAATCAACTTGGATGAAACAAAGCAGGAAATTACTTTTGGTCAAAGTTAGTGGAATGTCAGACTCGACTTTGGCTGCAGAATGAGTGCACTGCTTCCCTCAGACTGTGCTTGAGGAGGCTGTGGGAAGGCAGACCTTGACAAAAATTAAATAGGTCTTTCCTACAACCTATGGACTCACATGCCACTGCTGACACCTCTCTCCAGCTTTTGTCCCTACCCTCTTTAGAACAGCTTTCTGGCAAGGGAGAAAGAGGGGCTAAACAACCCCCAGCATGCAGGCCCTGGGGTTGTCTGCTTCAGTCTGAGAGATGCCTGGTCCTGCCATTTCCCTCTGCCGGAGTATCCATTTGCTGGACAAGATCACTCCTACTAATTTCTGTAGAGCAGCATCAAAATGTTTTCCAAAAATTCTGTTATAGTTGCAGTGTTATGCTTGAACGTGGTGAAGGAGCCCATAACAACAGTTCATTTGCTTTAGGCTTGTGCTTCACTTAAGGGAAGATACAGGAAAATTATAACTTTTAAGTGCAGGAAAAGCACTGAGCTCTAGCAGTGCAATTAAAATCCATATAACATTATAAATAAGGTGCATTTGTAACAGCAGAAATATGCAGGACATGTAAAGTATTTTCTAAGAGATACAGCTACTACACCACCTGTGGTATTGTAGCATCATTAATTTACTTTTTAATAGATGAAATTCTTCTTTTCCCTAGGCTTAGTGCCATTCTATTTATTTTTTCTAACTATGGCTAGAAGTATCGATGTAAAATATATCCAAAGAATACTTTTATTTTTTTTTTCTTACCTTTCTGTTTTGTTTTTATTGTTGGTGTTTTGGCTTTTTTTCCTCTTGAACGAGGACCTGCCATGAGTCAGAAAATCACAGTCCAGGGCTGCATCAGTGCAGTGGATCCCCTGAACAAATGCCATTTATCTGTAGGAGTTTTAGCAGCTGCTTTTCCTGTTTGGAGCCCTTGCTTAGCTCAATCACACCAAGAGCTTCAAATAATGTGCACTCCGGGGCCTGACCATGCACAATAAAATTGCACACATGAAGTCAGAAGTCTGTCCTAGATATAATATAATGTTCTTTTTTACTAATTTCTTAACTTATAGCTCAAAATGAACATAATGGAGGGGAGAAGGGACTTGAAATTCAGATGAAATTCTGAAAAGATTCCTGCAAAATGCTGCACTTAGGAAACCAAACAGGTAGTGATAGTTGGCTAAACACCAGCTCGTCATCACAAAAAAGGATGACACTTTGCTGCTGCTTGTGCAAAACTCTCTGAGCTTAGAAGCAGTTGGAGGGCTATGCCAGATATCTTTACACATGTGAGGTGACAGCAGGAGGTGTGTAACTGGTTTTTATTCTCTTTAAGTTGACTTTCTAGTTCGTTATTGCCTGGAACCAACTTTTGGTGCCTCTTTCCTAACACACAGAGCAATTTACAGAAATTGCCTTGTCTGAGCCTCATTGAAGTTCAAAGCCCTGTTGCTGAACTTTTTTTTCTGGCAGTATCCTATCAGGGAAGGTGGTTGTATGCATCCTCTTCTGCTGTCCTGGGGGTTTTTTAATTGCCCTGACATTCTAGTCCCCTGTCAAAACAGGTAGGAGGAACTTTTGCCCTGTAACCTTATCTTTCTAGGAGTGTTTTTATGTGGGTGAAGGATAACAATGAACAAGTGTCTCCGTAGCCTATAAGAAAAATGTTCACCTGAGATAATTTAACTGACTGTCAGATCTGAACATCTTTGAAACATACCCATTGAATCATTCAATAATTTTCCAATTTTCTCATAAGATTTCTTAAAAGATCAGGAGACAGTCTAAAGATCATTTATACAAGGCTTTTAAGATGTTATTTTTATTGACAAGAACATTTCATCTTTTTTCATCTTATACTGTAAAATGGGTAACACTTCTCTGATCATAATATTCAAGGAAACAAGGAATAGTTCAGGTTGCATTTCATTGAATCACAGAATGGCCTGGGTTGGAAGTGACCTTAAAGATCATCCAGTTCCAAACTCCCCGCCTTGGGCAGGGACACCTTTCCCTAAAACAGTCTGCTCAGAGCCCCATTCAACCTCACCTTGACCGTTTCCAGGGATGGGTTTGCCCCAGCTTCTCCAGGCCGTGTTCCAGTGTCTTCTCACATTCACATGAAGAACTTCTTCTTACTATCTAATCTAAATCCACCTTTCTTCTGTTTAAAGTCTTTCCCCCTTGTCCTGTCACTGCATGCCCTTGAAAAAAGCTGCTTTTAGGCCCCCTTTAGGTACTGGAAGGCCACAGTGAGATTTCCCTGGAGCCTTCTCTTCTCCAGGCTGGACAAGCCCATTTTTCTCAGCCTGCTGCCATAGGAGAGGTGCTCCAGCTCCCTGATCATTGTGGCCTTTCTCCAACAGATTCATATCCTCTTTATGCTGGGGACCCCAGAGTTGGATGCAGCACTGCAGGTGGGGTCTTACCCTACTTACCTGTGGGCTAAGGAGGAGCAGAATCCCCTCCCTTGCCCTGCTGCCCACGGTGCTCTGGATGCAGCCCAGGGTGCATTTGGCTCTCTGGGCTCTGAGTGCAAGTTCCAGGTCCTGTTGAGCTTCTTGTCAGCCACCACCCCCAAGTCCTTCTCCTCAGGGCTGTTCTCAATCCCTTCTCTGCCCAGCCTGTGTTTGTGCTGGGGATTGCCCCAGTCCAGGTGCAGGACCTTGCTCCTGGCCCTGCTGAACTCCACGAGGTTCTCCTGAGCCTCTCCAGCCTGTCAGTGTCCCTCTGGATGGAATCCCTTCCCTCCAGAGACCAAGCACAGAGAGCGGTGTTGGCAAACTCACTGAGGGTGCCCTCCATCCCACTGCCCACTCTGACAACAGAGATGTGAAACAGTGATGGTTCAAACATCACCCCCTGAGGAACACCACTTTTAACTGCTCTCCACTTGGACATCAGGCTGTTGACCACAACTCCTTGTGTGTGAGCATCCGGCCAGTTCCTCATCCACCAATAGATAAACTGTTGAAGTGGAATTGTTCAGTTATTTGCAAAAAATTTACTTTCATTTAAGAGAGATGCTGCTGATTTTGTCAGATGTCTGGGTCAAAGAGAGTCAGCATAAGCTTTTGGAATTTCTGTGGACCCAAGAGCTTTATTTTATCATCAGGGTGCAGCATTCACACTGTGGTGAAGTATTTCCTACAGAGCCTTCTGCTGGAGTGCTGGCTTGGCCCTCTGCTGTGAGGATTTTCTCATCTTTTTCTTTCTTTCACACAACCCCTCTGCCCCACTTCCCTTTTCCCGTTTTCTCCTTCTCCAGGCCCAACTTCTAGTCTGGGGAGTGTAAACACATTTGTCTGCACTGTGAATGCTGTAATTAGCAAAAACTCTCTGGAATTTGAAAAGACAAGGAAAGGTCTCATTCAGCAAATGGGTTATTGTTCATGAGAAAAGGAAGCAAACCCAAGAATTAAAACTAAAATCAGTGGTATCTGAGGAAGTAGGACATTTTCCAAGGCCTTGGCATTTGATAATTACCCTGACATTATGATTTTTCTATTATAAGGACTCCCTAAGAAGGCTGATGAAAGAGAACTAATAGAGGGCAAAGAAGTAGAAACCCTTTAGCAATGGCTTTATATGGATTTATGTAACAAATCTCGTTTCACATTAAGTAGCTGTTTCTCAGCTCACAGTTTTCAGCTACACCACTAGAAAAGGATTTTTCTTCCAGCCTCATTAAAACCATATGTCTGCCAAATTAGCAATTGCAATGCTATTTAGCTGACAATCTCTTGCATTTAGTGGCATTCCTTTTACGAGGTCTTGTGTATGGGATGTGGATTTTTTAATATAACAAGCTACCACTAGTGATTGACCCTTTTTGTTTGTCTCGGTTCATCCTTTGAGGCTGATAGCCTGAGGAAATAAAAGCAAAACATATTTAGATGTGCAGCCTGGCTCAACTTTAAGCTGGATAAAAAGGCCATTTGCTCTTCTGTGTGGTGGCACATAGAAACAGCTGCATAGGTTGATAATATTGATGGTGCTGCACTCGGTGCTGTCACTTCTCCCTACAGATCTCACACTGAAAATGATCGTGGGACTTCTTCCTAATACAGTGAAAGGAAAAATCCCTCAATGAATCAGTGCTGTTAATGACAGCAAAAAACACTTAGATAGTTTTAAATGAACAAGTTAATGCTCACAAAATGCTTTCTGTAGACAGATCTTTCTTCCTGGTAACTCTTACCTGATGGTGGGTAAGAGCTAACATTTAGGTGTTTCCTCAAACATTCTTTAGTTCATCTTCAGCTCGTGTGTTTCAAAGATCTGCCAGCTAATCATAGAAGTTAACGCCTAATTTAGTATCACTGCGAGAGCAGCCTTGGCTCAGTGGTATGAACATAATCAATTCCATTATCTGGTATCTCATGTATAAGTTGGAAAAAAGTTGTTTTTCAAAACAATATGTAAGTGGCATATGCTTTTTGTAAATCAGAACAACTTTTAGATGCATACACATGCTGAATCTTTCTCAAGTCTATTTTTCTAGCTGTGTTTGTAGCGTGTTTTGGTGGGTAAATGTGTGTTCAAAAATACTGACAACTAGTGATGAAGAAAAGATATTCACGTTTATGGGGGCTTAAACCATCTTTGCATTGTGCTAGTTTCTGATCTGCACATGATCACAACAGCACTATCTCATAAAAATATATGACATAAAAGGTGTGTGTGGTACATAGGGGTGACTTATAGCCATTATTGTGATATGTTAGGTTGCACAAGTCAGTTTAGAGTAGAATCTTAGGCATAGCAGCCATTGAGGAAATACAGAGTAAAATGACAGGCTGGAAATTCATTATGTAGTTTTGGGTTATTAGATTCAAGCTCAGTAGCTTTTATAGATTTATGGATGTCACTGTAGATTTACAGTGCAGAAAGATGATAACAAGGTCCAGAAATCTGATGTTCTGTTGAGGTTTCAATATCTTAAAGGGATTAGCTGTGAGTTCTGATTTGAACTAGTGGAATAAATTAGATACATAATTTTTGCTTATCATTCTGCATTGTTTATGAAGTCCTACTGTACAGAAGATGCTTGACTTCGATAATGTATATAGCACAACTCATGTATCCACTGCTGACATATATATATGTATATCTTATTTTCTATTTTTTAAATTTTTATTTTATAGTGTTTGTACAGATACCGACACAGAACACAAACTGGCTGTCCTGATAACAGCAAGGATAAAGCCTACAATGTTATTAATGCCTTTTTCTTTGAGATGATCCTTAGTTCTGAGCTATGTTTGCATAGGAAGTTATTTTTTTTATATTGGAGGCTAAGACACACAGCAGGGATGCTGTTTCCGTGTCTTCCCAAAGTGCTAAATACCTTAATTGTTTTTAATGAAATTAGGAGAGAAGGTTTGCATTAGAACACTAAATCCCAAGATAGCAGATGATATCAATTATTAGTTAATTATTTCCTATTGATTTCCTAGGATGACAGGTTTTTTAAAAGGCTGTTCCTAATCTCATTTCTGTCTGTCATCCTTTGTGACTTGTGTTGACAGTTCCTTTTAAAGAGTAAAACAGATTCTTTTTGAAATCTCTCCTTTTATACTGAACTCCTCTGCCAGAGGCCTGTCACTCTCCCAGTGAGGTAGTTGTTGACATTTACCAAAGCACAGCAATGTTTAATTTAATATTTTTGTGCTTTAATGTCATATTCCCAAGACAAAAGTTTGCCATTTCTCTCTCCTGATATGGCTAATGATAGCTAACTTCAGAAACTCGTTCATTCTGCAGCATTTGGGCTAATTGGTGTCATGTTATTTTAGGGCCTGAGTTCAAGGCCCCTATTTTTGAAGTGTTATGCTGTGAGTAAACCTGTTGAGATAAGCTAGACTGGGTATACACCAGAGGTGATGTGTGACATATAAGGGAGAGGTGCAGTGTGGAAAGGCAGGATTTGCTCCTCAAAATCTGTAGCTCTACTGCAAAGGGAAAAATCTATTATAAAATCTCTCTAACTTGCGGGAAAGTCTGGAAACACCCAGAGAAACTTTTATTTCTTCTTTCTGGCTTAATTCTTCTTTTTTCGTCCTGTAGGGGATGTAAAGAAAACCTCAGGAATGAATTTATACATCAGCTGAATGATTTGGAGTCAGCTGGATGCAAAAAGACAGGATTTGAACAACAAAGGGGAATGTAAAGAGAGGCACTGACAAAGTAAGTTCAGAAGTGACAGATCACGTGCATCTACCACATAAACAAGGAAGGAGATGGCATTAGACTCCTCAAAACTCACATGCCTGAAAGAGAGTGAAGACAGCCACAGTGGATGAAGAGAAGGAACTTTGTAGTGAGGAAAGACTAAAACTGGGGAACAGGCCTGGACAACTATGGAAAAACACCTATCGAATAGAGTGGCTTGGAGATCCGGTCACTATATTGGTGGTTTCCAAATAGGAATTCATAACATGTTATCAAGAAACAAAGAAAAATTAAGGAAAAAAAAATAATGGGAATGCTTCTGGGAAAAATGTAATGAAACTGTCTCTAAGTGTTTCATCTGTCCATGTTGTGTGTCATCCATGTCCCCCATCCCTCATTAATAATACTGGTGACAAAATAATTCAAGTAGTAATACCTTATTTTTTGAAAGTAATAAAGATCTCAAGAAGTGAATGGAAATTTTAGCAACTTCTAGTGAAAGAAACCAATAGATACTGAAAAACCTAGGAGAGCTCCCAGCTGGTAGGGAATGCTGTTTCTCTGCAGTGATGCTTCAAGGATCCTGAGAGTAACACCTTCTAATGTGGGCAATTAAAACTGGGGCCAGTAGTAAAGCAATGAAGTAGGACCAAGTAGAAAGTGTTTTCTTAGCATAAACCTGTGGGGCTATTTTGTAAGAAAGAGCTGTACCCTACTGTCTTAAAAAGGAAAAAGACCCCCCACATTTAGTAATATATTGGTGGACATTTTAATTAGATTTTATAATTAAAAATGCAATTTATCAAGATCCTCCCTGTTGAGGCTGACAGCTGGTCTGAAGGCTCCACAGATCTTAATTTGGACGTGGTTAGCTTCTATTTGTGAGAAAAGCCCATTAGAAGAAAATAATCAGTTCTACCCATGAAAATGTAGTATCAACAGAAGTATGGAATTTAAACAATAGCAGGAGAAAAACAGCAACATATCTGCACCTGTTATTTTTCTGAATGCTTGAATGTTTATGCTAAAGGTAACCAATAGCATTATATTGTTGTTAAATGATAACCAACGAATCCATTGTTGTAACTTAGCAGTCAATGGATATGTAACACGAATGATAACATACAAAAGTCTATAAAAGATGCCACTTTCTTGAATAAAATGCTTTTATGCCCTCGTCCAAGGCAGTGTCCGTGTCGTGTCCGCCCCCACAACAACACTCCACCCTTAAAAAAGTTTTACTTTGGATTGAAGGAATTAACTTTGTTACCTTGAGAGATCAAATTATTCTTTGTGCTTCTGGGAGAGAGGGATGATTTAAGATTTTTAGAGACAGCACAGTAGGGAACCACATTCTGACTCAATGAGCCACCACAAGTTAATCAGTACTTTTTATTCTGTATTGTTTTCTCTTGCCTTTGCAAGTCTCATGCTGTTCTTGAAATGCCTGGGAATTAAAAGAACCGATTCTGTGTCAGTAGTTGAGAAAAAAAAAAGATGATATTTCACAGTGAGAGGAGTGTATAGATCCTTCTTTTAAAACTTTTTACGTTCTTTTTTTTTATGTAACTGTTAGAATCCCCAGGAAAGAGAAATGCTCTTTGTGGAAATAAATGTCTTCCTGTTCCCTGCAGAGAAAATTATTAAGAACAAATTTACTCATACAGTAATAAAATAAATAAAAAAGAAATTGCCATGAGAAAAAAGTGCTATTAATTCTGACTAGCTTCTGGCACAAGACTGAAATAAACATTGTTAATGCTTAAGAATGGCTTAGGACTCGAGCTATTACTCCTGCTTTTAAAGCTCAGAAATACAGTAAGAACAGTTACAGCTCTGGATATGAGTTCTGGATGCATCCAGCTGTTTGGAGTGCTTACTATTGGAAATCTTGTCTCACTTTTTCATCCATTATTCTTTCCACACTAATCCCCTCCCTCACCCCAGCTCAGGCTGATGTAAAGAAGAGAAACAGTTCTCATAGTACCTTGACATGTACTTAGAATAAAAAAAACAAGGGTTGGGGAAGCTCAGAAAACCCCATTTTTCATTCCTTGCAGCATGTAAACACATTTTGTACATTTGATAACAGCTGTGAAGCCCCTGAACCCCTTCCACCTACTCTTAAGGGAAAGGAAACGCTTAAGATTCATAAATGCTCATGATTGAAAGGAACAAAAAAAATCAGAAAATTTTAGTAATAAATGACACCCTTGGCATGGAAATTGGTGTATGAGTCCCTGGCTGCTATGCAAGCACGTGGCAGTGGGTTTTGGATTAATGGCACAAGGGGAGAGCAAAAGGAAGTCACGGATTAAAGACGGGGAGAGAGAAAAAGGAGGAGAGAGGAAAGGAGAGCGAAAAAGAGGAAGAGAGAGGAAAAGAGAGAGATGAAAAGGGAGAGAAAAAGGAAAAGAGAGAGGAAAAGAGATCACCAGCACTGGTTCCAGTGTCAGTCCAGCTGAAGGGATGTCAGCCCTCATTTCAGCATTGATCCAGCTCTGTTGGTCTGGCTGAGGAGATGTCCAGAGTTTTGGGGGCATTGCCCAGGTTTGGCATGGGTACGTAGTTGTGGACAGGTTTTTCACTTGCTGTGCAAATTAATTCTCATGCACAGTCCGTTCTCTCAGGCCTTTCTGGAAATGGGTCAGAGGCTTTGGGGGTCTTTGGTGGTCTTAATGCACCCCTGCAGTCCCTGGCCACTTCTTGGCCTCATTCCTGCACTTGTGCTGTTCTCCAGGAACTACGAGGGTGTAAATAAGTTTCCAAGGCTGATGGTTAAACACCAGGCGCTGTTTGGACACCTGTTAGTTCTGGGAACAGACAGTGCTTCTGAGAAGCTCAAGAGCATTTCTCAGCTCATGGTGAGGTGGTGGTGGGGATGCACCACCATAATCCACCCCATGACTAAAGTCAGCTTCTTTGGGCCTCTATAAACCCATATCCCAGCTCCAATCTGTAATCAAGTAAATCATTATCTGAAGAACTGAATTATTTTTATTCAAGTGGGGGTGAGGAGGAGATAAATTAATTAAAGATGTATTATTATGTTGTCTAGAAAAATATGGATATACAATGAAAATGGTTTGTAATGTGTGTATTGGTATTTCAGTAGGAGCAAATGCAGTGACAAAACTGTGGAACTGAAACCAAGGTATTATTTTCAGGAGACAGAGGCTGAGCAAGTCTAAAACAGCTTTCAGACAGTCCAACAAGTTTCTGTACAGTCTCTAGTTGTGTGCTGTTGGTGAAATGATTGACTTTTTCCCCTCTCCCCACCCCCCTCTGGCTCTCACTGCATCCCATTGACTTTGGGATGCACTAAACAGATTGAACAAAGCGAGTCATTAAGGTAATCCCCTCAGGGCAGCAGTACAAGCAGCTCAATCCCTGAAACCTGACTGAGGCAAGAGGAAATAAATCAAAACAATCAAACAAATGTTTGATTCTAGAACACGTGCCCAGGGAACTATCTGCTGGTGCTTGAAGGTCTGGTGTTTTATATAAAGGAAATAAGGTAACCCTGAGTCCCGACTAAACAAAAAACATGAGAATAAAAATCAGTACCTGAAAAGTGGAAGGTAGTGATAGCTAAGACATTTTTAGTGCGAGGCAACAATTTGAGGGCTTCGACATAGAATTATACAACCTGTCATTAAGATGATGAGGTGAGATAAGCTTTCATTAAAATTGGCACTTTAAGATATGATACAGCTTCTTCAGTTGTTTCCTATGCCAGTTAGGAAACCTGATGCCTTTGTTGTTACAGTACCTGCAAGCCATGATACTGTGTCAGTAGACTGCAATCTTAAATTTCTGAGGAATAAAAAAGGACTTGTAAAAACCCCCAAACCCCCATACAAAATAACAACCAACTACACCCAAAAATCCTGTGAGATTCCTGGCATATTTTCATTTGGTTTGGAAATTCACCTGGTGATGCCATTCACAAACCTTTAGCAATCGTTGCCGGTTCAGTTTTTGTGTTTTAGTTTGGTTTTTATTTTAATATTATTGTTTGTGTAAAGGGTGTTCATGCAAAATACATGGAAGATTCAGGAACTGCACTGCCTCAATTCTGATCTCAATGCAGTGGAATCATGGCATGAATGAACTTTTAAAGACTTACAAAGCAGAGGTTCCAAACTGAGTGCAGTGTTCGAGATTTCTTGGAGGTGGTCTGTGTGAGGGTTGGGTTTGTGGGTTTGTTTTGTTTTGTGAGCGCAGAGGAAGAGTTTTGCTGTAAATATGAAACCTTGAAGAACTGCTGGGAGGAGTGATGTGGCTGATTTCTGCACCTGCTTTGCTGCAGTGCTCCCAGTGATCTGAAAGCTGCTTCATCACTAATTATGGGAGACCTCAGTGCCACAACCCAGGGACAGCTTGGGGCCAGCACTCGAGTTCACATTTTTAATGATGCATCTGCCACTGCCTCCTCGGAGCCGATTTTGAACTAATGTGGTAGGAAGGATGCTCACATTTGTGATTCCTGCTGCTGAAAAGAATGAAAATATGCAGTTTCATAGAAGAGGTAGAAACTATATGTGTGTGTATATATTTTTTATAAAACTGTGCTAGGCTCTGGTCTTTTTTCTCCTTTGAAAATCTGCACTACTCTCACTGATGTCACTCTTCTTTCTATTTTCCTGAGATAACAGTTTGAACCTCCAAAGGCTTGTTTTTCACTTAGCAGCACGCTGACTCTTGACAGGATTTAGTCAGGAAAAGAACTTTCCTGAAACATGGGAATTTTAATCTGCTACTGCCTCTTCTGAAATGCAGAACATAATTATTCATGTGTGTAGAATGTATCAAGGTATACAGCTCATGGAGGAAACTTGGGAAAATGGGCTTAATTTATGTTTATTCAGCTGTCCATTTTGGAGCCAGCTGGAACTGGCTCTGTCCAAGGTGGGGCAGCTCCTGCTGCCCTCTCAGAGAAGTCATCCTGCAGCCACCACTGCCAAAACTTTATCACACAAGCCCAACACACCAAGTTTCTTTGGAAATAGCGCAGCCAGTTATATTCCTGTAGACAGAATTTGTCTCTTCCCATCAGCAGCAAACTGTGACGCTTTGTCATTAGGATGACAAGACAGGAAGGGTTTGAGTCTCTGCAGAATTCGAAGACAGGTTGTTGCCAGAAACAGCCTCTTCCTTTGTACAGGACAAAATCTCAAACTGAGCATAAAAATGAAGGGAATAATAAGTAGGTGAAAAAGTGGGTAGCAGATTTTGAGGAATCAGTTTTCCTTGTCTTTTTTTGGACTGAGTTAAAGAGCTTTCTATTGTAAAGAAATTAAATGTGAAACGAACACCCCCTAAAAACCCACAAGCCTTATTGCTGTGCTTGGGTATTGCTTTCCCCTTTAGTTGCTTACTAGGATTCCAGAGGTGTGTTGTTTCTTATTGAAAACCATTTTTGGTGCTGTTGAATTATTGGTAAGGAAGAATGAGGTTGCATCTGCATTAGAGTTGGAAAGACTTTTTTTCTTTTTTTGTGCTGTTTTGTTGAGGGCTGAGGCTTTGCAGATAGCAGTGACATATAATTACTTAGACACATTTGCCCTCTTGAGTGGGATGCTCACTGAGTGCTTCCTTCCTGTTGCAATTCTTTGTGGAGAAGAGGTCCACATCCTGCAGAAAAAATAATCTATCTGTGCTCTTAAGCTTGTAAAAAACCCGGTGAAATGAACTGGTTTTGCTCCAGTAGTCCTATATTCTTTGAATAACATCTATTTTCAAGTTGCCATTCATACTAGAAGAAAATGTATTGAATCAAATTTTTCTCACAAGAAAGCTTAGATTTTCATTTTTAGAGTTGTAATAAATGATGTTGCAGCTTTTAGGCTGGTAACATGTGTGCAAGTCTTAATGTCAGGAGAATTGCAAATGCCAGAGATGATTTTGATGCTCTTTCTCCATGAGCTTATAAATCAGAGTACTGCTTAAATACAGTCCTTGAAGTTTTGGTTTGATTGAACCCAAACTGAGCTCTAAGATAACTTGGTTTGCAGTCCGTTTGAGTGCAAGGTATAAAAAGATCACATTTATGCAGAGGGTTTTTTATTTCAATTATAAGGGATGAGGATTTTATTGATAGTTTGGTAGCAGCAGAACACAGAATGGCACAATATTTAGGAATGAAACCATTGTAAGTAACTGATCTGCAAAAATAATTCTTTTTTATAAGCTGAAATGTAATTTCAATTCATGCTTTTGTAAGAAGCTGAAATGTAATTTCATTTAAGTATGGGGCTAGGACTGTATTGTTTTGATTTTAATTGGAGCCTGCCCTAGAAGGTTTCTTCTTGCCTGTGATTAGACCATTCCGACACCATTTTGGAAACTGATCTGTCAGGAATCAATTTTACACTGCACTAATCAACTAATATTAAAGATGATTCAGTAAAACACTGTGAATAACCTTGAAGAAATTGCAGCTGAGAACTTCATAGCAAAGTATGTTCACTATCATTATCAGCTGTTGAAAAACGTCTGAGATTAAACAGTGTTAAGAGTTGGAACAAGAAAGATGAAGAAACAGATAGTCCTTTTTTTTGAGAAGTTGATGGCAGATTTGTCAACATTCCTCAGTTTGTATATTCTGAATAGCCACTATTTATGGAAAAGATCCAAAGTTAGAAAAAAAAGAGGAAATTGTTCACACAAATCATTGAGCTGAGTGAAGCAATAAAGAGTGTCTGTATTTGATTTCATCAGTGACACACTCAGGAATGAGCTGGAAAGTTATTTCTGTAAGGGAAAATGGTAGGCTTTTCATATATTGTTTTTAGCCAATATGGTGTGCATATATATGAACTTATAGATAGTATGTAACATGTAGAAATTTTATGGTATTTAACTCTTCAAATAAGTATGAAGGAAAGATTGCCCAATAAAACACTGTTAGGGGCCAAGGAGAGGTTACATCAGCAGAAATATAAATTAGGAAGGAGTGGAAGTTGGAGCAAACACATCGACAGTTGCTTAAATCACTTCTGTAAATCCCACAATGTTTTATATTAACTGAGGTTTTTGAAGCACTCTTACAATCCCAAATTTTTACTGGTTCCTTTCCATTCAAGAGCATATTATTTCCATTTCTGTAAATTTTTTCCCAAAGAGTTCTTTCTTTTACAGCTTTTCACTTGTTTTCTGCTTGCCCTCTTTGCAGTGCATCCTAGTTTCATCCTCCTCTGTATTTGCTGATCTGAGACACACAGATGCTGAAAAATTGTGCTGCTAGACCACAACTCTGTGTTCTCACTGCCTAGCTCAGGGAAACATAGTGCTTCAAGGTTTGAAGTGCAGCTCCCTCAAAGTGAAAATCTTTATTTACAGCTGTTTATTCATATCTTAGATGGTGTGGGGGGGGGTGTGTGTGTAATCAGGCCAGGGGAACCATAACTGGCATATTATGTGTAATCTAAAAATATGACTCTATGACTCCAGTTTCTCCTTTATTTACTCTGGCCTTGCTAAAGAAATTGTGAAAGCACAAAAGACCATAAGGTTCTCACTCAGGAGTGAATCCTGCTCAGCATTATCTTGGAGCAGAAGTTTGCTTTGAAGGTGACGTGACAAATGTTAGCGGTGCAAACCAGGCGGGTGGGATATGTGAAACAGCCGGGGTGCTGGTCTGTCTGTGCTCACAGAACACCAGGATCCAAGCACCACCCCACCAGTTTATCACATCTGCACTTGGTCTTTCTGTACGTGTGAATTTTAGTGCTGGTTCCTGGCTCAGGGCTCCTCACAGCAACAAGAGTTAAAATCTCGTCAATGGGAATGCAAGTGGCAAGAAACGGCAGCGGCTTCAGCCGAGCCTCTTACAAACCTGGTCACTTCCTTGGCAGAGCTGCTACTCTGAGGCACTCAAGTTTGAGGTATTTGCTATTCTGGACAGATTGGGGGAATCCGAGGCTTTCTGTGGATGACATTTCCTCTAAACAAGTTTGTTGCAGCACTTGTCATTGATTTAAAAAGATTGACAGCGCCTACGTTTTGGATGGCTCGTCCTGAGCCAAGTCCTGTGCTGTGGGGACAGCATAACCCACCCTGCCCTGTTGCTCTTCTCCGGTGTCATCCCCAGGAAAGAGCTGCCACCATCCCTTATCTTTCTATGTATTCCCAGGTGTAGTGGATCTTGGCTGTGTGATGCCAAGGGCTCTGTTCCCAGCTGGTCCCCTGCTTTTATCATGGATGCTTTCTCTGTCTTTGGTCTCCCTTCCTCTCTTCTTTAACTGAGACAGAGAATGAGCAGATTGGTAAGAAAGTCACTAAATCCCATTTTTATCTTGACCTTGTAATAAACTCAAAGTTTTGTGTAGCTTTTGGCAGAAAGTTATGTGGGGTTTTTCTTTTTTTTTTTTTTTTTTTTTATTTGCTAGCTACATTTTCTCTGAATTCATTGGGATCTTTTCAGACCTTAAACTTGGAGATTTAAACCACATCAATCCTAAGATTGAGAAGCACCGAGTCTCTGCACGGTCACTGCATTTTATGCACCTCCAAGTTCCAGCAGTTGGATTCAGATTTGTACATCACTAAAGAAAGAGTTGGCGAAATTTACAGCAAATGCGAGCCAGTTTAGTTCTGCAGACAAGGAGCTTATGCTGACTTATTGTAACAGAATGGCAGGACCCAGTGTTGTTTATGGGGTATTAATGGACATAAAACACCTTGTGGAAACATTATTCAAGCTACTAGAACACTAAAGGTTAGTTCAGACGTGCGTATAAGCAGAGGGTCTCCCTGAGGTCTTTCACAAAATGTTCTACAATAAACAAGGTGAGATAAGGAAGGTAAAGTAAATCTAGAAATATGAAGGGAAAAAAACCCTATAAAATGAAGGCTGCTGCCTCCAATGGATTTTTTCCCAGTGCATAGAGCTCAATGATTAAGTAATATTTAAACTCTGAATTGAGGTTTCACATGGAAATTAAGAATGCCTCTTGCTGAATCTTTTCCTTGCTGTTCATTCCTTCATCAGGGATGAGAACTGCTGTAGGTTATTAATCATCTTAATCTCATTAACCTGATTAACAAATATACAAACCTGGACTATACAAAAAGAAATAATTCAAAATTGATTTCAAAAAACCGAATAAAAAGAGGATAAACAGAAATGAACTGGATTTAAAAGAAAAAAAGTTTATCATGCTTTGTGGTCTGGCTCTGAAGTATAAAATGGCTTACAGTAGTGGAGTAAATACATGAAGGATTTTTGTGGAAGGAAAATCTATATTGGAGACTTTAGTTAATAGATGCTTGAATGAGACAAGTCGCTTGTTTGTAAAACAGGGCATGGTCAGGCTGTTAGAAGTTCAGTCTCAAGTATTGCCCTTTGTATCCACGTGGGCTGGAGACTTTGGAAGGGAAGGTTTGTCTTCCACCTCTGCAGCAGGTGGGAGAAGACAGAACACCCACCACTGCTGTTTGAGTGTGGTTATTTTCAGCTTCAGGGAAATTATACATCTTGCCAGTTTACTTTTATAAGTATCAAAATAATTTTTAGTAAGTTTGATGTGATCTGGAAATATTGAAGTGGACAGGACATCTTCCTCCTTAAAAATCTCACAATTTAGAAAATAAAACCTATATTTACATGCATTTTCCCCTTCTGGAAAGAAGTATCTGGACTATTTTCTCCCATGCATGCTCAATCCACCAATCCAATTGAGACGTTTGTATCAGGAATATTTTATTTCAATGCATTTTTCTAAATTGATGAACAGACGCATTGATTTGGCTTAAATGTTATGATAGTAGAAAAAACTGTTCAGATTTTTAGTTCCTAAACCTGTAATAGCAGTTTAGATAGTTTTTAATAATTCTTCATCTTAAAAAAATTAAAAATAAAAAAAAATTGTTAAAAAGAATCTGTAAAACCAACTCTTCATTAAAAGTGGACACGAATCCGTTCCCTTACCCCCTGAAGGTGTAGCCTGTGTCCTTTGCAGCAGTCCTTGGAGTGCTGCGTTGTTTCTTTAGCAGATATGAATGAAAGCGTACAATTCCACGTGGATTTTCTTTCTGCATGCTTTGCTTTAAGTCTCAGTTTAAAATCAAACAACAAAAGTCTAAAAAGTAAAGGGTAGGAAAAGAGTTCTGGTAATTCATCAAATTCGAAGTTGAGCCTTTGCTAGTTGTTATATTTTTATGCCAGGTTTTGAGCTGTGTGGTGGTGTAGTGTGATTTAACTGGATTTGTAAATGGGCAAAAAATTAGACATACTATAGGTACAAAAACTCTGCAAGTAACATCTCTGTTATGGGTGACCTCTACAATTCAGTTTCGCAGAGGGCAGTAGTTCAGAGATCACAGATTTCTGGGAACAAAGAAAAAACACCTTAACATCCTCTTGGCTGAGAGATGAGAGGTGTAAATCCACTGACCTGCAGCTACCGGAGCATTGTGGGCGGAAGGCAGCTCATTGGCACTCTGCACTCATCCTCTTGCCTTCTTTCTAAGTTGCGTCCCTGGAAATGGACCACAGGAGAATTGGTGTTTTCATGCCAAACGAGGATTCTCCCACTCTTGTGAGGGGTAGATAAACTTGCTTTAAGCTGATTTACGCTGGCAATATGCTCAGAGCAGATGGAGAGCATCAGTGCCTAGATATAAGTCTCCTAATGAACATTACCAGGCAAGGAATCCCTGACACAAAATGCTGCAGGAACTGTGATTACACAAACCAGAACAGTTCGTGTTCAGTAACATCTGTACACCGACGCAGATTTTTCTCTGTGTTATTTTCCTTGCAGCTGTTGTAAAAACTGGACAGAAGGTTCATTTTTCCCACGTGTTTTATTGCAGAAATGCTCTTGCGAGGGTGTCATCCTTAGTTTACCTGATTTAGAGGGGTCTGAGAAAGACACTCGCTTTGGATTGTTCTAGATTGAGCAGATTGGCCTGTCTGCAGTTAGGAAGTGCAAGATAAGATCAGTCCAAGAGCTATCACATTCTGATATGATTTTGTTTTATTTCTTAATATGGTTTCTGCGGTGCATACATATAACCTATCAAGTAATATAAATAGACATGTATTCCATTTTATATACAGCCAACTAATCATTTGAGACACTTGCATTTTATGCTTGATTTCAGAAGTAAACTGCTTTATTTCCTACGATAAGACAACAGGGACATATTGGTTAATATAATTTTATAGAGTAGTTTTCTTATCAAGATGCAGGTAAAAGATTTTTTTAAAACACTAAATTAATAATACAACATGATTAGTTATCCTGACAGCAGCAGAGTGTTTGTCCTCTAAAAAGAGGAGTCAATTCAGTGGCTACCTGTGCTTCAGCAGATGTATTAGACTTGGAGTAACATTCTCATTTTTATACTATTTCGCCTTAAGCTATTTATGTGCAGTCTTTGACCTTCCAAAACAATATTGCAAATGAAATTAGCACTTGTGACGTTGGTCATTAGCTGAAAATTATTACATTTAAAAGGTGGGAGGGGAAGAAATTCAAGGACAATGTTGGTTTTTAGATAGTTTTTACACACTGTTGTTGTCAAGGCTGTTGCACTGCATCACTTAGTTCCTAACTATTCTTGTCCCACCCTCACAACTAACAAGATGATTATTCACATGTAGTAAGTTTAAATATTTCAAAGAGTCTTGCTTTTAGAGTCTCCTGGAACCTAGAACCAAAAACTGAACTTGTTACAGTGATTTCACTATTTTTTTATTTAAAGAAAACAATGACAGCATTGATCTTTTGGGGGCTTCTTTCTGTGTGTGTGTGCCCCCACCTCACATTTCCCCCTGGGCTCCCCCACAGCAGGATTAATGTAAGATGTTGAGGACATTTCTTTTTTCTGTGGCACAATAGCCTGCTGTTCACATGTAGAAGAGATGCCCGTAAAAGACAAGTGGAATATTTGTTTTCCCACCAAGACTGACACACAGTTTCAGAGGTCAAGCACTGTCTGCTACTGCATTTACTGGCTTAAACTTTTCTTTTCCCACAGTGGATGAATTTGTGTAACTGCCCCAGCTGCTCTTCCATTTGCTGCAATGTATCTCTAGCAGTTCTCCAGCTCTGCTTTGCTGAAAGCTGAACACGGCACAAGCAGCTAATTAGTCTGTTCTGTTAAATAAAGCAGTGCTTTATGGGACACTGGGGCACACCTGGGTAAGTATGAGCAAATGCCTTGGGTTACAAGTTGATTTTTGTCCAAAGGCTTCAATTAAGTGTTTTGATCCTCGCTTTGATTAACAGGTGAAAATGCAAAATGAGAGCGAGCTGGGGAGTTGCGAGTAAGAATTTTTCCCCTCATCTTGCATTAGGTCAAATATTTCCACAATCCATAAATGTTTCTAGTACATGCTTCAATTCAAGGGCTTCAAGGAAAAGAAAGTCCAATGGGAACAGCTGGGGGATGATTGCTTACACCAAGAACCAAATTCTGTGCTGTGTTTAGGAGTGGTTGCCTCCACAACAAGCAGGGGGTGCTGAAAGGAAATTTCTGTCCTTTCCTTGTCCCCTCATTAAGCAGCAGGTTCTGGCTGAGCACTTTGTACATCAGTCACACAGGGCCTTTTTCCCTTTCTCCATAGCTGTGGCAGGCAGTGAGATAATGTCTTCTTGTATTCAGGCAAGACCAAACTTGGTGAAGCATAAAATCTGTTCTTTCCAACCAGCTTACTTTTGATTGAAGGAACAGCTTCCAGTCCCGCAGTAAGAGGACTAACTTGTCATTCACTGGAGCAATTTACCTGTTCCAAAAGGAATTGTTTCCAAGAATGAAAGCAGCCACTGTTAAAAACAGAAGCTACCAAAAGTGGATAAGATTACTTTAAATTAACATTACTTAGGAATAGATCACCCTATTTATTTTGAAGCTGTCATTGTTTAAAATTTTTTGTCAAGAAAGCATCTAATTAGCAACATAGAGAGAAAAATGTGGTATTTAAATAAAATTTTAGAAAAGACTCAATCATAACTGTATTCAGAATTACTTCAGGGTAAGATTTTGAGCAGCTAATGCCATGTCAGTGTGTTCCTCTATGCTTTCGAACAGTTCTCCAGCCAGGGGTGGTGAAATTATGGTGCTTTTAAGAAAATGAATTATTTTGTTTAATTTTTTTTTACTGCACATATTTTTGCCAACGGAATGGTGTGTCACTGACCCCCTTTTATAATATTGTTAGTTCAAGTGCAATAATTGCTTTTTCTTGCAGGCTGAGTGAGGCATCGACCTGTGAAGAATGAGTTAAAGTTCAAATTACGCAGTCTTTGTTCTTTGCTTCAGACTACCTGCTCTGAATAAATAACACAGCCAGTAAGACATCAAATAAGATGTCTCAAAAAAGTATTTTTCAGTTCTGAGGGTAGATCGGTATCTGGGCAGGAGATAAGTGCAGTGTATTTTTTTTTTTAAATAAACACAAGAACTTTACAGTGAGTTTTAGTAATGTATCTTATTTTATAGCTTATTTCTTCCCTTCTCTCTCTCTTAACCGATTAGCCTCAGTGCTAAACTGTACTAAGAGCACTTAGAGGTTTTTGTTATAAAATAATATTGCAGCAAACTCTCCCTTAAAACATCAGTTGCTATACCTGTATAAACTGTGTGGAAGTTCTTTCTGGTCAATAGGTTAGGACAGTAGAAAATAACAAATAAGACTCTTACAAGTATAAGAGTTAACTATCACAGGGAAAGGTCAGGACTGTGTCTACTCCAGCAGTGTGGCTTGTTCCATCCATATGAATTGTATGCCTGTCATCAGAGCCAAGCCACAGAGCTTAAACAAATGTATAGCTGAGACTGGATATTAGAGAAGGGCTAGGAAGAAGGTAAATACTGTTTGTATTCTGACAATTCATTGCACCTTCCACAGCAGTTTAATAATGTAGGCAGCCTCTCATGTCTTTCCTCTCCCATTTACAGATCAGCCAGGCTATTTGTTGGAATGTTGTATTTAAAATGCCATAAAATAATCACATTAAATATTCAGTAGCATCTTGATTTCCCTAAACAGCAGAGCATTGCCATCTCTGGCACATTGATACAACGCACGTGTAATCAGGTGTGTAGAGTAACACCCTGTTCCTCAGAGGCCAAAACTGCTCTGAAGCAAAGCCACTGCACCCACCCTTGTTAATACGCAAATCCTGTCCCCATGGAGTTGTTATTCTGGGCCAGTCTCGGCTCCAAGCTTTCCCAGTGCTGCTGAATGAAGATGCTATTTCTCCACTGTCCAAAGCTGTCCATCAGTGAATTCTTCTGTATCTGGGTAGAAACCTCCAGTGCTGTTGAACATCCTGGGAAATGGGATGCAAGGCTAAAACCCTTTTATGAAAATTAAGTGACCAAGCAGCGCGATACAGCCCTGTCTGTGAGACTGCCAACTTGTGCCAGCTTTGGTCAACATTATTCTTTGCTCAGAGATTCCTCAATTAGATCAGATTTTCTAAAACACTTTAGTCTTGTGCATATATAAGAAAGAAAGGAGGGAAAACATTTTTAGGTGGTGCTGGTGTGTTGTTATAGTAACTCCAAAAGTCTAGGAATCTGTGGCAAAACCCTTTAAACAGTTGGCCTCTTGCAATCTCCCAACAGCCAAATGTTCCCATCGTGTTATTTCTACAGCACTATCTCCTCTGTTGGTGCTTTAGTGATTTATCAAATTCTCTATGCTACTTAGCACACAGACTGAAGGTAAATTATAAAAAAGATCATCTCACCTGGTGTTTGTTATCCAGCAACATCCAAACAGAGGAGGTTAGGGAAGAACAGAAACACTGATGATGCTTCACTTGAGTCCTCTCCTTGTCTCCCAACCCCTCGTGTCTCAGAGCCTTCCTCATCCCAGAACAGTTTCTACGTATTAAGTCATCTTCATTGGATTCTGTTCCAGGAACTTGGTCATTACTCCCTGAGCCTGTTAACTTTTAACATCTAATATTAGATGAGCTGAATTAAATCAGGGGAGAGGTTAGAGCTGGGTATGCTGGATGAAGTAATGTAGTTCTGTTCTTGTTGCAACCATTATCTCACTAGGAGACTTTGGGAAATCATGTAATCTCTCTAAAGATTTAAAATCCTTCCTTGTAAAATGTGAATAGTACTTACAAGTCTTGAAAGCATATTCCCTCTCTGTACAATGAGCAAATAAAATATTATCATTTTCCATCCTCATCAGTGTCTTCTACATCAAAGAAGCCCTGTGTAAAAAGCATCAACATAAAAGGAGAAAATTTATTCTATTTAGACAAATTGCTGATAAAGGATGCAAGAAAGACTCCTGTGAGGTGGCATGCTTTTGCTTGAACTCCCTATTTTAAGTACCTAAATAACATTTCTACCCACACATTTGCGTCAGGTGTAGCCTAAGGCAAATTTGTAATTTCTGTACCCTTGTCATAAAGAATCTATAAGTTGTGAAATTGGTTCTTCTCAGTATGCATGGATAATTTACTCCATCTTGGAGCATAGATTTTGAACCGTGAACAAAGGATATTTAAAGGCTGCTTTATGCTAATGGCAATATCTCACAGAATGAGGCTGAAATTAGCCCTGTGCTGCAGAGTCCCGACTCTGCAAGAACTCTGCAGTAGGGCTGCTACCGAGTGAGGCATCTGCAGGAATTCTGAACACTCCTTGAGTTCAGGCACTGGGCATAAGGATACAACTTCACAAGGATTCTATGAAAGCACTGAAATGGATTGTGTGGAGAGGTTGTGCGGTCTTCATCTCTGGAGTTTTTAAAGTTCCAACAGGATAAAGTTCTGGGCAGCCAGATCCGATCTCCTAGCTGACCTTACTCTGTGAGATCTCCTGAGGTCCTTTCTAACCTGAATTATCCCTCAATCCTATTCCACTTGGACAATAGAGACAACCAGATCATAACTTTCACATCTTGAATAACTCTCTACTATTTCCTTTAAAACAGTCAACAGATTTTTCTCTGACAATGCCTTTAGTAAAAGAGTGACCCTGCTCTCACTTAATGGTAAGTCTGGTCTAAGGTGACCAGCCTTAGGAGGGATTTCTAAGATTCAATCTCGGAATGTCAGAGCGGCCTTTGTCATCATTAAGTAAAGTCTCTTAAGTGAGTTGGGACTGCAGAAATTATTTTCTCCTGTGTATTTTCCTTTCCAGTAAAACTACATGCCTTTCTCAGAGTATTGATATTAGGAAAAAATCTGCTCAGCATGCTAGTTTTTCTTTTCCATTTCTGAAGGGTCACAGAATTTTGTTCAAATTATAGTTGGAACAATTTTTCATTTCTGCTACTGAGCTGGATTCTGCTCTCTGAGCAGCCAAATTGCTGTTAACAGATTCTTTGAATGTTCCTAATCTGTTTTGATTCAAAACCAAAACAGAGGAGCACAGCATACCTTAAGTGTCAATTTAAAATAACCTGACTGTCTTCACTGTAATCTCCTATGGTAGTTTAACTGCTGGTGGGGACTAGCATCTTAATTTGCCAGGGCTGTCTCCAAAATAGCTGTGAAGCTGTTTTGCGACAGGAAGGACAGGATTCAGACTTCCACCTTACAGGCCAAAATATTGACAGTACTGCTGTCCTCTCAGCTGCCGTGTCAGAGCTCCTTTTCCTTTCTTTTTCACAGTTTCTTGCTACCTTCTTCCTCATGTTCCCCTGTGAAAGTATGACTATTTCTGTCACTGTTACCAGGCATTTCAGGAGGAGTTCATAACCAGGACTGGCCCAGCCACTGCAGTAGTTTTCTCTCTAAATTTCTGAACTAGCACAAAGACAGTGTTGGCACTGAAGCTGTGAGAAGCAGTGACATCAAACTGAGATTTAGACTTGAAGCTCAATACTTTTGTAGAAACACAAAGGCTTGGAAACAATAGCTGAACATATTTGGAGAGATGAAAAAGAGTTCGTTTACACGCCTGAAGCTGGTTGCTTTACTACCTGTGTAAACTTAGCCTTTTTCTTTCTAATAAGCATTGAAAACCCTGTGACATTGTTTCCATGTATCAATTCTTAAATATATTACAAAGGAGGGTAAAAAATAGCAAATATGTTATATAGGCATACAAGGCAGGACGCTCTACATTCCTAAGATGAAGCAGGGAATGACTTTCACATTGCATATTTTTTCATGAGGGTGTTCTTTCTGCAGAACATATATTTAAGGAACACCCATTAGCCCGTTTTTCCAGGGAAAATGTACCCCCTTAGCATGCAAATGAACAAGTTGCTATATGTGAATGGTAACAGAGAAACAAGTCAGCCTTAAAAGGCATAGAGATGGTTTTGCATGTTTGAGTGTAACACGCTGGAAATGCTCTTTCAGAATCGTAATTGACTTTCCCTGACACAAGCACATTAACTGATGGGGGATATGTGTTCCAACACAATGTCTTTTCCTGGAGGTAGAACTAGCAAATCCAAAATCTCATCAACGTTGCACTGTTTTTCATAGAGAACTTTTTCAAGACAATAACACTGACTGAAATGAGGATAAATCAGAATGATTTCTCTTCTACAGCAGTCCTTGAATAAACATTCTGAAACAGTAGTTTTTAAATGTAGAATGAATCTATCTTAATAAGTAATCCAAACTGTGATCATGATATTTGCCATTTCTTAAGAAACTGTGGGGGAAAAATACCTGAAATAAGATATCTCAGGAATGTTTGAGGATTGATATTTATCATGTTGTTGGGGGTTTTAAGTGGGGTGACAGGGTAAGAAAACATGCTTTCATGAATTCTTGGAGAGTTCTTTTTTCTGTGTGTTTTCAAGGATTTTTTTCAATTTCACTGTTTTCTGAATACCATTTTATGTACAGAAGTCCTTCTAGGCTGTGAAAAACTTCATGCGTTTAGAAGGTGTTAGAGGCAAGTGAGCTCTATTAAGATATAGAGTTCCAAATGTGGAACAAAAAAAAAACCCAACAACTTCTTAGAAAGCCTCCTTGTACTTTTGAACTTTGAGTAGTGCTCATATTCTGACCATGCTGACAACATGAAGAAAGATAGCTGGTAACTGAAAACCACCTCGATGCATAAAAGAAACAGTTACATAAGAATCTTAAAACCTTTTAGTTCAAGAGCACTATCATTTTGTGAAACAATTTTCAATTATTTCACAAAACACCCTTACAGCATTTACTGTTAGTGATTCTGAATCTAAGCTGACATTTATTTCATACAAACAAACTGGTAATTTATCCTCTCTATTCTTGTTTTATTGTTTGAATAGGTCACAACATCCTACTTTCAAAATGGATAAATGCTATGGTTTTTGCTTTCTTTTCCCCCATCCTTGACATCCTACAGAGAATGGTTTGAATTCACTGATGTCAAACATCATTTGTACAGATTTATCTACTTCTTGTCACGTTTTCATCTAGAGGAAGCCAGCCAAAGAGGAAAGTTCTCTTGCAGTAGGAGCTCTACTGACAATGAGGAGAGTCTGTTTCCCAGGGCACTTTCACAGGCAGCATCTGTCTCTGAATGTCTCTCCTCCTCCTTTGTGCTCCTTCCTTTCACAAATGCATATTAGCAAAGAGAAGTTGACTGCAAATTAATTGCTTTGCCTTTTTCTCACTGTTTTAACCTCATCTTAATAACTTGTCACGTGAAGTGTCCAATGCAGCGAGTTTTAGCTTTGCCTATCTCCAGTGGACTAAATCCCAAGCTCTTTCATCAAAACATCTTTGCTACCATTATGACTACCCTTTAAAGAATATGCTTCTTGCATCAATTTATGAGTTATTGATTAAAAAGAAAAAGAAAAAGAAATAAAATCTACTTCATAGCTTTTCCACCCCAACTCGTGCTGTGCAGTTGCATTCTTTTGCAAGTTCATAAAAAATAAAATGAGACAACATTTTTCTTCAAAAATGCATTTTATTTTTCCTAGCATCTTCATATTAACAATGTGCTTCAAGTTTTTTAGTGTTTGTAAGATTTGTTTTGTGATAAATTTAGCTATTATATTCATGTGTGTAACAACACTTCAGAGCTAATTTTTAAAAACGGGAAGGTAAACTGCAATTTTGTAGGCAGAAAATTTGGAATTTTTGTGTGTCAGCATTGCAGGCTTTCTTCCAGAGAAGTGTCATTTGAATAGTGTCTTGTCAATAGATCAAGTCCATCGCTGAAATAAGTGTTCCTTGCTTTAAACCATCTGATCTGGATTAATTATCCATTAAAACATCAAATCAAACCCAAAAGCTCGTGTTATTTTGCCAGTCTGGGGAGAATGAAACATGCTTGTTGCCCAGGGACAGCATAACCTCAAGCCTAAATACATAAACCAAAGAACTGATGCTGTGCTTTATTTCTTGAGTTTGCATTTTATAGGGAACAAACTCCTGAGGACCATGTTACCTCTAAGAGGAATATTCCAAGCTTTGAGCATGGCTCTGAAACCTGATATTTCCGTTGCTATGTGATACTTTTTTTCTAAAGAACTACATGAGAAGAATACTCTGTATTTTATTCATGCTGTCACTCTATGGAAGTATAATGTAGTCAATTAATTAAAATCAAGTTTGAAACTTATGCAAACATTGAGAGAGTTTGCTCTTTAATGTGTCTGGCAGATCTATCATTCTGCATTGTTTAAAAAAGATCAACACAACAACAACAATAACAAAACCCCCAACACTGCAATTGTAATGACTGAAAGTGTATGCACTGCTAGTCAGTCACCCAGTAAATGAGAAGCAAGCCTTTTGCTTATTCCATCAAACAGTAGCTTAACAGATACTTTAGTAATGAGAGGTAAAGGTCACATGGGCAGTTGAGTTTCAATTTACATTTTTAATAAAGGGCCTTGCCTATAAAGGCTGCTGGATTACTTTTTTTTCCTCAGAGGAATTGTGTTTTTGTCTGAGTTATGTGCAGTGAGGAACAAAAGAAAAATATTTTTCTCTTCTGGGCAGCATCCAGGTCTTCAGACTTTCACAAGTGCCTCATTTTACATACAATTTCATATTAGTTACATTACTTTAAAATGTAATTACTGGCAATAAAATTATCATGGACCTAACTTTTAGGGTCAGTGACTTTCACTGAAAATTGTTCTTAATGCTTTGGGTGTGTGTTAAAATTGTCCCCCTAAAAGCTCGGGAGGCTTTTCCTTGTCCGTGTGTCCAGAGTTACACAGGTGGGTGAGGCATTCCTACCTTCTGCCCAACTTGTTGCTGCCTTTCAAAGGACAGAGGTAGTGGTCACTCCCACTGGAATTAATCAGGGCTAATGGAGTTATTAATTCATCCTTTGGAACAGGTATTTCTCTTGTCAATTTTAATTGCTGTATACTATGGCAGAAAATTAACTTCTGGATGAGTAAGTACAGACATTTCAAATCTTGGCTAGCTCTGTCCTAGCTCTGCTGATAGAGTTATCAGTCGGAGCTTCAGCACTGGATTCTAAAGCAAGACAAATGTTAAGTGCTTTGAAGTAATAAAGACTAGTTATGTAGATAACAACTATAATCTTACATAAAATACTATTTAAACAGTCTTAAGGAAGCAAACTGAACAAAAGGAGGTACTTAGTACTTTTAAGCTGGGTCTCTCTTTTGTGAGGGGGAAAAAATTGCAAACAGAATAAATAAAATGTAAGCCACTGCTTTTAACTAGAGCTCTCACAAATTATCAGCATATCATTCTGAACGCTGATTAAATTTCCATTTCTAAAAGACATGTTAAAATGAAGTTTGTTCATGAGGGAACATCCATACTTTTCTTTACTTGCAGAGGTTGTGACTTTGTAGCCTTTCTGACAAAGACAAATGCGCTCTTTGTAAAAAAAAATCAACCAAACAAAAACCTCAAAAACCTTCCAAAAAGTTTTTTGGAAGCCCTGCTGTGGAAACAGCAGCATTTTCAAGCAGTGTGTGAGCTGGACACTTAAATGAGTCATGCCTGAGAGCAGTGGGATGATGAGGTTATTTGGGGTCACACTTCTGAGCAGGTAGAGAGCTCTCCCACTGTTGTTGGGATTTAAGCTCTTTTCTGGTAAATTTTTGGCTTCCTATGGATTTAAGGTTCCTTTTTATCCGAAGCACAAGCGCAGTCTGTGTGTGGAGGGCATCCTTGGCCGGTTGCCCGGCGCCCACCCCGCTGCTCTCTCACCCTCCCCCTCAGCAGAACAGGGAGAGAAAGGATGGGGGAAAGATTCTGGGTCAAAATAAGGACAGGGAGAGAACGTACCCATTTCTGTCGTGGGCAAAACAGGCTCATCTTGGGGAGGTTAAGCTATTTCCGATGAAAATAGATTTGTATGGTGAGGTAAAAGACATTTAAAGCATTCATTTCCCTCCCGAGCAGGGCAGGCGGTGGGGAGTGGGAACCACGACGCTTCGTCTCTGCAGCTCCTCCTTCAGGCCCTCCCAGCGCTGTCCACCGGGAAATCCCTGCGGAATCACGCCTTGCCCCCTCCCCTCCCTCTCCTCCGACCGCCGGGTGTCACGGCCACTTGTCACACTTGTCCCTCGCCCCTTGGTGCCCATTTTTAAATGTTTTTTTCCGAGGCGCTGCCACCCGAGCCCGCGGGGCCGGGCCGGGCCTCCCCTCACACGGACCCGGCCTAGCACCGCGGCTGATCGTACCTCGTCCGCCTAACGACGGAGTGATGTTCCACCCCACCGGTTCCAACGACAAAAAAAGGGAAAACTATATTTTTGTATCAAATATTCCTATACTTTTTTGGAATTTCATTTTTCAGGCCTTGTCCCTTAAAAGTGCTAAAATTTATATCTTCTCCTGCGAAAGGAAGCAATTACTTGTGCTCCCAGTCTTTTGTCTGCACTGAGGCTGAAGGTAAAAGTTGTGATCTTAGGAGCTCTGAAATTGCCATATTTCTGATTGAAATGATGAGGCCTTGTGTGCATCAACTCTCACTCCCTCTAACAGAAAAAAATACTGGGACATCCTCATAAACCCAACATCTTTGTTGGGAGGGAGGAAGTGCCTCCCTTTTCATCTTCAGAAACCTGAAGCAAGCACCAGTCAACTAAAAACCCAGAAACAAACATCCAATTTAAATTTGTATTTCCATTTCCCTGCCCCACCACCCCCCTTTCCCCAAATTTTGGGATATCTTAGCTTTCGGATTCTATGGGGGAAAAAAAATCACTGTTCATCTCCACTTTCCCTGAAAATGCATTTACTTTATGCATATTTCACTAATCAGTTCTATGTTTTCATTAAACAGGCAGACACAAGAAAAAAATTCTCTCAGTTTTTCAAAAGCAACATTTGTTCCAAAGTCATTTACTTGATCAAAAAAGTTTTTTCTTCTTCTTAGTCTCATAGAAAATTCTGTAAACAGGGTGTTCTGTGAAGCAATATTTATCTATGAATTGCACTTACATCAACAAAATCAATATCTGTTGGAAATGCCTTGCAGATAGCTGCAGCGGCGTCAATCATTTGAAAGTAGGCATCTTTTTATAGAATGCTTCTCAGGCTGTCTTCTTGATCTTTCCTTTGAATTTTTGCATAAAATAAATTAGTCCTTCCATCAGCCAGTAAATTAGAAGATTGAAGCGAGTAGCTGTTCAAATCAACATGTTGTTATCATTAGGTACCTCAGATCCATATTAAAATATGGATCTATTAGTTGTCTCTCCTCCTCGTTCCCTCACACCTAATCATAAAGCTGTCTCAGATGCATGATTTGCAGCTGAGCTGTAAAAAAGGGCATCAGTCTCTTCAAGCTGCCGTGAAGGCACAGCTTCAGGTAGTTACTCTGGCGATGATGTGATTGAACTAGAGGATGGAAAAAGGCCTAATGAAATGATGTTCTGGTCAGACAAAGTGGCTCAGGAAAAAAAGTGTTTCCTTTTGTTCTGGACGTTGTTTAATCTTCTGGCACTTAGTGTACATAGAGCTTTGTACAGTTAGCTTTGATCAGCTTCAAATGTGAAAGGAAATCTGTGTGTTGGTTTCATGTCTCTCTCAGAGAGCTTTCCTGGTGTGCATGGAATGAGATGTTCACAACCTAATTTGAATCTGTTTTCCCTGCATTTGAATCCACCTATTCTTAATGTCTTTTTTCCTTTCATGCCTTTATATCTGTGGAATGAAGAACCCATTCTTTAGAGTTATTGCTAAAAGAGAATTTGAGAGTGTTTAAGGCAAGGCAAGAGTTCTTAACTACTTTGAGCTTCATAAGATTTAACTCTTATGTTTTTGTGTCAGCTGTGATCGTTAATGTGTCCTGGTTTTGGTTAAAAAGCCACTGTCAATGGCTAATTGTTGTATTTTAACAAGTCAATCACATATATTTTTATGTATGGAGATCACCTCTTGTCTTTTAATGTTATTAAAGTATCCAGTGTCTCGCATCCTTGAGCCCAAATGGGCAAAATAGCAAGTAGGGGAGAAGACTTGAGGCTCCCATTTACCAGTTGCTCATAGATAACCTGCTTTCGTGCTTCCTTGTCACGTGTAGACCTTCTAAAATGCCCAGGACCAAATAACCTTTTCCTGCTATTAAATATTCAGAAAATTTCAGGGAATGCTTAGGTGCTAACAGGAATGTCAGAAGCCCAAGTACAGCTGAAATAGCCTCCTATAAAGTATTGCATGGTAAGTGCTTTAGGAGTTGTCACACAAATGCTCCTGCAAGCCTGCCAGGGTGGCAGTGTACAGAGTAATTGGTGCTGTTATCCTGGGCAAGAGAAGAAAAATTATTTCATTCAGGCGAGGTTTGTTTTGCTTGGAGGGAGCAGTTCAGGACAAATAGTGATTTGGGGACATTATCAAGTTCCAAAGTCGGGAGTTTGATTTAATGTGTTGTCTTTTCTCAAAACGCAAAGGGAATACGTGCTATTAGAATGCACAAGTTGCAGAAAGGAAGCACCAAAACCTTGCAGTTTATGAGATAAACAAGTTTCACCTTTGAGTATCTCTATAAACTTTGTGAAGAGAAACCACAGGGCACTTTAGGAGTAGTACAAGTGGTACAATTACAAGAGAGAAGAAAAGGGTGATGGAGTAGATCATTCTTAATATATAAATATGGTGAAACAGCTGTTTAGACAAACTGCTTAATAAATAGGGTAGAGCAGACAAAAAGGAAATTGTGCTATTTTGTCACTGACTAGAGTTAGATGAGATATACAGATATTTCAATCTAGCCTCATCAGGGTTGATACAAATGTGTATTGAAACTGAATTGCTGATATAAAAAGCACTGAAATCAGTGTGCTTCTGAAAGAAATTAAAGCCACTGATAATGATTAGAAAAAAAAAGAACTGTACACTGGAAAATGTGTAATTGTTAGTCAAGTGTGGGTTTTTTAAAAAAATAAAAGAGGTTTATATGAGGAAATTCCTCTTTTTTGTGCTTCCTGGATGGTTGGTGCAACTATGCAGGAATGAATGTTACTTCAAGCCACTTCAACTATATAAACGAAAAGTCCCAGAAGGCAGGAGTGTCTTTAAATGATGTAAAGCTCTGTGTCACTCTGAAAGCTATCTGTAGAGGATATATGATGCTGCATGTTAGGATGTACACTGGTGAAATTACTTTTTTATCTCTGTGCTTGTATCTCAGGGCTTACTCAGAGACTTTTGGCCACAGTTTGTGGTTTTGCCTCTTAAGTTGCTACGGAATGACTGACCAAAAACTGCTGAAGCCACTGAAAAGATTCATTTAAAATTGTGCTCAAGTGAGCCAGGTCTTGTAAAATCTAGAGTTGAAGCTGATGTCATGGAGCTTAAAGATATTAAATAGTTCACAGAAAACTTTTCAGACTTCTTGCTTTTTGGAACTGTTTTTAGAACTTGCTTTTTAATCTAGATATTAAAGCCTTTTAAGTTTTTTTTTCCTTTTGCTCACAGGCTCTTCATTTAGAAGTGTGCTCCAGTGGCTGATTTTAACATGTTCAGGTAAGAGAACCAATTCATCGCAAGGTAATGGTTATCAAAAAAAAAAAAAAAAAAAAAAAAAAAAAAAAAAAAAAGATTATACCAGCTGTAGTCACAATCCAAAATGCAAAAATACCTAATGGCAACCACATTCATCGAGATCCTAAGGAGACAATATGCATATAAACTCTTGTAACCCTTCTTAGAATAGGAAGATTTCTGTAGAAGGTATGGTAATATTCTATTACCTAATAAAATATAATAGCTGTGGAAGGTAATATTTTCTGGAAAAGCAGATTTTACCAAGTTTTCTTCAGCTTTTGACCGCTCTTACTGAGAATCTGCTGATTTTTTAACCTATATGAACCTGGAAGGCCAGGAAATGAGAGTTCTTTAAAGATACTGGGTTAAATAGACCTTTCCTCTTAGGTACAAAATGAAACAAGGGTGTGCTGTTTGTTTACCATGGTAACACTTGCAACCAAAACCTTGGTTTGACTTGTGTTATTTCACAGCTGGGTGAAATACATTAAGATAGATTCAAATCAGGATTTGAAGTGCTGCTGTGCTGCTTCTAAGGGTAGCACAGGTCTAGGCGACTCTATGGGGCACCAGAAAAGGTCTCTTGCCAAACTTAGATGTTTTTAGATTCTTAGGCACTCCTGGTGTTCAGCTCATGGTGGCTGTGTGTGGTTATACAGCCACTGGCTTTGCACAAAAGCCAGCTCTGATGGAGGCAATAATTGGGTAGGGATTCATACTGCTCTGCTATTAGCAGTTTGTAACTGTTATATATTTGGTCTGTGAACCTATAAAATGTTGCAAATCGTGGGTGGGAGTGGATTGGAATGACAAGTTAGAAGATGTATTCTACAAGGGATAGATAGCCATTATAAATCAGCTAATACTGGAGAAGCACAGTGGATGTTGTCTGAACTCTGCTCCATTAAAATTAATGAAAATTCAGTGATCAAATCCAGTGAAGAACATGAGTAAACCCTCCTGAAAGCCCTATCCCTTGATGCCAGTTCCTTATCTACTTGGCATTATTTAAATCTGGAGATGCACTTATGAATTGCCTCAGGACCTGGGTCTTCTGTTTTGATCCAATACACAATTGGACTGAGGTTTTCAAAGCAGATCATTGATTAAAACTGATGGGAAAAAGAGTATCTAAATTCTCTGCATGTTTTGAAAAATTTAGCCTTTGGGTGTTAATGTGCAGTCTTTAATCTGTCCTTAATCAAGAAGAATTCTCACAGGGACTTTTGTTTGAGTAAAACTAAACAGTTTGATCTTTTGGCAGGGAGATTTTGTAGGAAACTGGTTGCTGCAAGCAGAATTTGTGCAAGAAAAGTTCTAAAGTACATGAGAATGGCACCTTTCCCCAGTTGTAAGTAGACAAATTCCTTTTGTTGGTTGTGATGGTGGGGTTTTGGTGAGCAAGAATATACTAGCAGGTAATCTGGAATGCAAATAAAATGGAAATAGCTGCTGCCGTTGACATTCTGCATATTTCTAGTTAACTCTTCTTATTTCAAAAAACCTCTTTCTTTCATGGGTCATTATAATTTTAATTTTCAGCGACTGCTTTTTATAAAATAGAAACAATGTTTACAGGGTGGTGAACTGTGTGGGCTGCTTCAGTTTCTGAAGAGGCATTCTCAGAAAGAGGGGTGCCATGATCTCCTGTCTAAGCACCATCAGTTGTGGCATATTCATCCAAATCCAAACTCCAAAATTGTGTATGTCTGTGTGTATATATTTTTGCAAAGATATTTGTGACTCAAACCAAAATGCAACTCTACTGTTAAGAAAATCCAGTTTACAGGCTTGAAAGAAAGTAATGTTTTGCCTTTTCTTTTTGGCAGTTCAAATGATCCCTTATTTATTTTGAAGTGAGGCATAGCTACTCTTCAGATTTATTTTATGTAAAACAGTGAGAAAATTACATATATCAAGAAAAAAAAAGCAAGATGTTCTGCTGTGATTCAAATTCTGCAAAACAAGAATTTCTGAATTCATTCCTTTTTTTAGTGAATAGTGGTGATAGGGGGCAACACCCCACTCTTGAATGTGGAGAAAGTGTATAGGGATGCTGTTTTACATGACACAGTACTGCTCTCAAAAAAGGTCTAAAGCTTTTGTTATTTAAAGCAAAGGGAAATTGCAATCCTCTAAATTCCAATACCAAAAATTCCAGAGATGCACTGCTTTCCTTACAGCTCCTCTGCACCAGGGTTTTTTGCACCAATTGTTCTGGATCCAGGCTCTACTTTTGCAAATGCTTTGAACTGTAGGTAACCTCACTTCTGTTTAGAAATTGTTGCCAGTTAAAGGTACTTCTGAGAAGTGTCCACTGCCCTTTTGGATTCCTTCAGGATGTTGAATGAGGGAAATCTCATAAGAGAAGTAAAAGAAGAGTGGGAAACACTTGATTAAACAATGAAGTCTGTGCACGTGTAGCTCCTTTACAAAACTGCCTTTCCTAACACCAGCATATCTTTTATTTCTGTAAGAGTTCCTTGGTTTTGATGGTGATTTGTTTGGGGAACTACCCAAACAAATGTCTGGTGAGAAGGGGAAGAACCAGGTGGCATTTGTCATAAGATGGTTTTAAATTTTTCCTGCTGACAGCAGTGGCAAAGGTCTGTATCACACTTACAGTTTCCAGGGTTCTCCTGACCTGTGGCGTGATCCTGTCATACTTCTTGTTATCTCTTATCTGGCAAATGAATGATATAATCCTGCCACAGGATCAGGGCTAGATGCAGCAAAATTCATCTCCATTTTTACCAAGCACCAAAGTTGAGTCTTGATCCAGAGGTATTGAGGAAACTCATACATTATTTATGTCTGTCTGTGTGGAGAATGATTTTCACAATATATTTGTGTAGGGGAGTCAAAATGATTAATGGAAACAGAGCAGTCACTTTATAAGGAAGAGACAAGGCTGGGAAAAAAGGCAGTTAGGAGATAATAAGGCTGAAAGTTGATATGATCAATGTTCACAAAATCTTGAAGGTCATGGGTAAAATGAATACACAGTTGTTATTTCCCTCTCCTGCAACCCTTAAGCTACAGTGTATTGATGAAACGATTAGGAATTTGGTTTAAAGCTTAGAAGAAAGCACTTGGAATTCTGCGATTTATTGCCAAAGGAGGATGTGGAGGCAGATTCAAATTCATGGCCAATGATCCATGCAAAGACACTTAGGGAATGGGCAAGGATGTACTTTCCAATATCTTTCATCTAATAAGATGCCAGTGAAACATCCCAACAGGGATATCCTTATGTTCCTGTATTTTTAATCTTCAGTATATTAAAAACTCTACCCATATATAAACCCTAGGATTTGGAAGGAGATTTTAATTTCAACTGGATTAATGCTTCATTATTTCATGAGCAGAGTAATAGGAAAGTCTTTCAAGAGGGGTGGTTTCAATCTGGCACGTGCAGCAGAAATCCACCATTCAATAATTCTTCAGCATATTGTATGTGGCTCAACAAAGGAGTGCTAAGAAAGTCTTAGGCAAATTGGGTGAATCTAGCATGGTAATCCTATGTACTCTTGCTGCTTTACTCCTGCTGTCCCCAAAACAGGACACTTGAAATACAGAGTACATTGCAGCTGATCTAGATGGGGTGTTTTGGTAGCTGGAGCACAGAGTATTATTGTGGAACAGACATTTTTGGTAATCAAAGGGTAGCTGGTGTTTATTTGGCAGCAGAACAACCGTGGAGGAGACATCTCAGTGTCAAAGCGAGCTTGTTACAAACACCTGCCTCTGTGGGACCACGGGCTGTTGTTGTTGCGACAGGAGAATTTTAGTGTTCTCATGTGTCAGGTACCACTTCATATAAAGGATTAGTGTCTGACTGATGTCTCATAATGGACATTTGTCTCTGGATCCACTGAAATGATGACAGCTCTGAAACAAGTGTTCTGGAGCGGCGTCACAAGAGATCAGAGATTAGGCTTTCAAAAATCCTGTATATTTTAATACCAATAGTTAAGATCTGATTTTGTTAATGTGTTATACAGTGCAGCCTTATAGTTTGACAAGTCATCTCAAAGTTTCTGTGTTCTTTTCTTCTCTAATCTTAACCTGAGCTCTATAAAAATGAGGGCCTGTCCAGTCTTGGAAAACTGTAAGTGAACCTGATCAGCTCATCATAGTCATCTGCTTTTCTTTGCTGTGCTGTAGTTTTATCTATCCCTAAGGCATCCTAATTTACAGCACCTTTTTTACTATGCTATTAAAGAGATTTTGTGCTGTGACTTTGGTTTATTATCTGGTGCTCTGAAACACTGGGTGAGCTAGACAAGCATTGCACCAACTGGAAATTGATTTGAGGCAGGTTCTTTTTTTTGTTTTGGTTGTTTGCTTTGGTTTTTTTTTTCTGATTTGAAGTTTGTCTGATAAATCGAGCAGTTGTTTTTTGTGACCTTGCCACATGGTAAAGTGTGCAGATGAGGGGGAAGTTGCAGCTTCCTGGGATTCACTGTATGCCACAGATTTGGGTTTTCTTATTGTTTCATTTTATAACAAAAGAGGTGGGCCTCTGCCATAAAAAAGTGTATTAAAGATCAAAAATTCATGATGAAAGAAAAAGGTGATTGAAGTGCAGTTGCAAATATATTTAATTAAATTGTTAGACTTTCATTAATGTGAGTAACAGAGATGATGCCTTGTTGCAGGAGATTTTAATGAACTTTATTTATGGATTAATGAACAGCCTGAAGTTTTTTTTTCCTTTCATCAACCATTTTCTCATAGGGCATAAGACTCCCCTTTATCTAGCTGTGCTCAGCTGCACCTGAAATATTTTTCAGCTGGGCTAGAAAGATTTCTGACATTGAATCAGTGATTCTGGCTGCAAGTAAAACCTGAATGAATTGTTTGAACCAGAAAACAATTGACAGTGTAGCACAAATCTGAGTTCGATGAATGTTGAATCTCTTGTAGTTGAGACCTCAGGCTGCAAAAATCAGATGGTCCATCAGAAGTCTCATATTTTTTTCTGGCAAAGGATTTCTGAGAATAAAATAGGAAGTTTTTTAGAAAACACACTAAGAGGAACTAAATTCTGTAATAAGGTAATGGATAGGGTAATAAGGGGCTAAATTCTTGGGTACTTGATTTCTTATAGGAAATAGTCTGGTTTCTAACAAAGAATTTTGTAATAGTCAGAAATATGAGAGAATGCATGAACTCTCTCACAAAGCCGAGAAAGGGCATAAAATACTGTCCTGGACACACTGGTAAAAGCTACAGAAGGTATCTATATGTCTTCTTAGAAGCATCCAAGAGTTTAAGACTATGAGAAGAAATGTGTAAGGCACAAAATTCCATAATTGTGGCTTGGAGATCTGTTCTTAGACCCCTGGCATTCCTGAACTCCTACACGACATAGAATCAGGGTGTAATTTCTCTGACTATTCTGTAGCATATCTGTTAATAGAATTTTGTAGTTTTCTGTAATTGTTCTCTAATTTTTCTTATCTGATACATGGTTTAACTAAATAAGAGAGCTTGAATATATAGGTCGCCATAAAGAGGAGTAGTTAATGTATGGAGAACTTTCTGACCTACAGAATTGTGGTAGCATGAGCACTGGACAGTGTTGGCTCCAGGCTTCTAGAAGCCATTCCTGAGCAACAAAGAAAACTTGTTTGGTTAAAAAAAATATGTTGTACATGTCATTCAGTTCTCAAGAAAAAAAAAAAAGTAGTTGACAACTGACAGCTTGAATCCTTGTATGTTACAGCTATTTCCCAGTAAGAAATCATGTTTCAAATAACCTGGTACTTCAGGCTAGAGTGCCTTGTAAAAGCAGAAATATTGCCGGTGGCTGCATTATGGATGTTGAAAATTGTGTGGTTCTGTGACTGCCAGTCCCATTAGAGGCTCTCTAGAGATCAATAATTGCTATGACAAATCATGTTTTCATGCTGGAAAACAGATGCTTTATAGACAATTAAAAAATAAAAAAACCCTACTTTTTCTAAATCAAAGAAGATTTACAACAAGAAATATTTTTGGTTATATACATTTGAATTAAATAATTCATTTACCTCTGTTAAGGTCTAAGTAATGAAGTATTACCTGTACTCTTTATTCAATACTCTTTTTTGTTCTTTGCACCTTTCATCTTATTGGATTTGAGCATTCTGCTGAACAGTGTTCTGTCAGCAAGGCTTTGTGTCAAAATTCCATTTGTGTTTTAAGGTAATCATTACCTGGGAGGGATTTATGACTGAAGGAGTCAGTGGGACTTCCTTTGTGTTACGTCCTGCTCTGCAGGGAGTAACAGGAGCATGGAAAGATTAAGTGTGGCTCCAGTGGCAGGTGATTCCAGGAGTTAGGCTGGGATTTCAGTTCTCGCTTCAGCATCAATTTTGCATTTTATTAAATTGTGATTCATACCAACTGCTCACAGTTGCTGGAACCTGGAGGATGACTGGGCCTGGGCTCTCATGTGAGGGCTTTGCTCAGCCCTTACACTAGAGCTCAGTAAAGATTTAGTGATTATATATGTGTCAAAGGTATTTTCAAGAGGATTAGGAACAGCTCTGTGGTTTGAGGGGCAAATTGTGGGTCTGAATCTCCCACGGGCTTTTCCAAAGGAAGATGTAGGACCTCCTTCCTTGAGACACTCAAAATTCACTGAATCACAGGATAGTTGGGGTTGGAAGGGACCTCTAGTCTAACGCAAAATTTGATGAGACAAGACCAAAACCAAGCTGACTTATCCTTGAAGTTATCCTTGACTTATCTTTGGAGTTATCTCTGCTCTGAGGAGGAGGTAACATTAAGCAAAAGCATAAATTCCACTATGAATTTATCATTTCAGAATAATTTCAAAAATCTCATAAACATGTGAGGTCTCTGTTTACTGCTTTTTGGGAATTCCCTCCAAAGGAATTAAAATCCACCCAGCCCTTGTGTTTTCAGACTACTAATCCAAGTCTGGATGCTATTTTGCTGTTCCTGGGAGCAAGCACCAAAGTACTTCTGTGTATCCTAAATGCTTGAACATGTGACTTCTAGAAAAAACCCCAATATTTATGTCCTTTCCTGATGTTTCAGAGGAATAGCTTGTATGATTAAAGGAAAATCCTGTAGCATGTGGACCTATTTTCAAAATTAAACAGATTTGTGAAAAGAAAAAGAAGAGTTAGGACACCCAGAAAAAATAAAGCCCTGAAGCAAAGCAATCCATTATGAAATCCTTCAGTAAAAATATTCCTTTGAAGTTAATTTTTATGGAAATATTGGTTAAAGTTGCGTGTACTTCCAGAGAGGTAGGATATGATTTTATGTTAGTTGTTAAACAGGTCGTTAATATTCAGTGCCAAAGTCATTATTTTTCAGGAAGGAATGTAATTCCGAGCTGTCCAGAGAGAAGGAGTGAGTCTGTGGTGCACATGCTGAGAAATGCGCGTGCTTGTCAAGGTATCGGGTGTTCCTGGGCACTGGAAATCCGTCATCCTGAGAATGTTCTATTCTAGTGCATTTTAATGAGCGCTGCTGAAGCTGTGAATGGTCTGTCAGCACTTTTATTAGGCATCTTATTATTAGGGAGTTTATAGCTTAGCTGTAAAGCCCTTGCTGTAGGCTAAAAGTAGTTAAATAATACTTGCAGAGCACTGTTTTGTGCCAAACTTAATTCAGATAGCTTTAGGCATTTTTCCACGTTTGTATCAGAAGGCAATATTCAAGTTCTGATTGAAATCTTTTTGAAGTAGGGCAAGGCAAAATACAAATGGCCTCGACCTGCAGCTTCACTCATAGTAGGCAGTAAGACAGTCTGGTACAGCAGAATATATTTTTCATGGAATAACCATATACAGGCACTGCAGCAGTGGGACCCAGTGCTTCAGGGTGAATGATAAAGTCCTTATTGAAGCAGAATCCTGGTTTGCCTGGGTAGGGTCTTCAGAACTGGAGGTACCCTGAGGCAGGCTGTGGAAGCTGTAAATGACTCGCTCTGACAGAAATAGATGACATTGTTTCAAATGAAAACTATTAATTTGAGACGCTGTTGAAAGATCGTGGTGCTTTTTTCTGTGTAGTACCCAGAGAATAGCTCAGCAGAGCAGGAAGCTCGCAGGACTCTGTTTTCCCTTTGTTCATGGAACAAATGCTCTCATTTCGTACATCAGCAATCACAGTTTTCTGGGCCTGGTCTGCCAAGTCAAAGCAGAGACTTTTCAGGAGGAGGTGACAAAAAGTACTGCATCATTTTATTGTCACTTCAAGACCTTGGATATGGAAGTGTATTGCTCTTAAACTTAACAAAGATTGTTGTCAGAGAAGTTGCATAAGCCTGTTGCTAAAGAATCTAAGCTTAACAGGGAAAAAAAAAGATCAAATATAATAAGTTCTGTGAAAATGTACTGAGTGCTTGTTTTATTTCAGTACAACACGAGGGGACAGATTGCCTCATGGAGTACATGTTGCCTCAGTAATTCTCACAAAGTCTTTCATCAGCTGCCAGTCACAGGCAAGTTCCTGAGGGTGAAAATATTTCCCCATGTTCTTGTCAGTAGTGCTATGTCTGGAGAAAGTTTTCTGAACTGATTGGCAGTGCCTTCCTCCTGCACCAGTATGCTGTGGATAGTTCTGGTTGGTTAAAAAGCTCTGTCACGTAGCAATGTCACCCTGGCCACGAGTCCCAGGCTGTGCAGGCCACTGGGTCAATGGACACAGCTGTGGAGCAAACTGAATTAGAAGCTGGTAGAAGTAGACAGATTTTATTAATTTGTTGGTGGTTGTTTGGGGTTTTCTGGTTTTGGTTTTTTCCCCATAAGATTTGGTTTCTGAAAGCATGAAATTCAAGGAAGAAAATCAGAACCAAAGGAGTTCTTCCTCTGTACCTCTCTTTCATTTGCCTTTCATCTTCATTTCTTCACCTGCATCCCACTGAAGGCAGCTGTCAATTCCAGTGCAAACTATCATCTTGTAATTAGTTTCAGGTAGCTTCTATGGGAATCCAACTGCAGTGGAACACNTCAATTCCAGTGCAAACTATCACCTTGTAATTAGTTTCAGGTTGCTTCCAACTGCAGTGGAACATGAATTATGAAGAAATCCAACTTATACAATTTTCTGCCAAAAGCGAATTTGTAAGTTTGTGCAGGTTAAATAATTGTTTTTAAAATTAGCAGTGAGTGAATATTAAAGGTGAAGCCCAAGCACCTCTGAACACAGCCAGGAGTCTCACTCTGAAAATGTGGATGAGATTAATTGCATCAGGCTATTAAGCATTACAGCTGTGCTAAATGTTGTACAATGTAAGAGTATCAAGAGTATCAACCTCTTCAGTTCTTCCACTCTATTACAGTGGAGAGTCCTCTCTGTGGTAGCTTTCAATTTGAGCCACAGGTTATTCCTGTTCCTGTTGTTGAGTTTTCAGTGGACCTATGGAAAAATGTAACAGCCAGAGGGTTCTAAAAGATTATTTGGTAGTCTTTCTTCTCAATAAAAATTAGGTAGATGATGTTCAGCTTTTGAGAACACCTTCAAAGTAAAGGAACTGTCAGTTACAATTTAAAATATGCCTTTGCCCGTCCTGCTAAAGAAACTTGTTTATCCAACATCCAAGTCCACTGCACTTGCCTTCAAGTGTGTGCTTCAGTATATTCCTGCACAGAAAATCTAATATGTGACCACTGCACTGCATGGTTTGTGAGAGCTCATCTACAATATGGAGAGTTTTTCACTCTATTGATTTGTGGAAACAGGATTGGGTTTTTTGTCCTTCAGAATTTAATTTGTTTTCAGTACTTTTTTTATGAAGGGTTATTTTTGGTGTGTGTAAAGTGGGTTGCTTTTTTCTGTACATGTTTAAGGTTTCAGTTAAATATCTAACAAAACAAATAGGAAAAGTAGCAAAAAGAGTCACTCTACAAACTTCAGGTATAGACAGCTAGACCTAGAAGGTACTTGCTTCTCAGGATGTGATTCAGACTACAGCATTAATCTCTGTTCTATACCTAGAAAATACTTTTTCAAACTTGAGGAAATAAGGTAATTTTTGAGCCTTTTTAATGTTTTCCTGTCTTTGAAGGAAACTAGTCAACAGTTTTGGAAAGGTAAGGGCTGGAAGAGGGAGACTGGCACAGAGGGTGGTCGTGCTTTCTGTGCTTCCTTAGGCAATTAAGCTCAAAATGGGCAGAGAATTCTGTACGAACACTGAGTTTGATAATGTATTTCAAAGCCCAACTTTATGTGGAAGTGCTTTGATGAATTTTTAAACAATCTCAGAGAAATTCCGGAAAAACATTTGTAATGTCTGTTACTTCAAAAAAGTAGTACTTAATTGAGGTACTTTTTCTTCAATTAGTAGTTTTTGCTTAGTTTTTTGTAAATCCAAATGCTAACTTTTCATAATTACATCCTTGTTTCAGACCTGATGATTGAGCATAAGAAAATTAAAGTAGATGTTTAAAGAATATGTATATTCATATAAAGTCCACTGGGATAAAACAAATATTGATGTTGTTTTCAATAAATTATTGAGGCTTATTTACATCATTGCGGAACCTTACCATGTCTATCTCACCTTTATGGGTATGCAGAAACAAATTCTGTGCTTGAGAGACATTCTCCAGGTGGGGTGATATGAGGATGGAAGGGAAAAATGACTGTTGGAAGGGAAAAATGACTGTTGGATATATATCCCAGTGGATGCTAAGGGCTAGGTGAAGGAAATCATGAAGAAAATTGATGAGATTGCTAAAACAGAAAAAAGATGCCAAAGAGAGATTTTCTGTAAGTGCTAGTGAGACTGTGAAAAAAGGGAGAGAAGAGAGTGGTTAATGTGCTACACATAAGTTTTCCTACTTCCAGGTCATAACGATTCTCCCAGCATCTGTGCTGCCTGTTTGAAAGGGTCTAGCATTCATTTGGACTTCTGAACTTGTAGTATTTATTGTTATTTATATCTTACCTTTAACACCTGTAACTTTTCTAATAGTCTCAAATGTGTCTGTGTTGTCAAACTATCGATATATAAGCCCTGTAAACTGTACTGCTTAGACAAGGCCTCTTTTTCTAGCTCAGAAGCAGAAAAGATCATTAAGTTTATCCAATGTGACTTTTTACATCTCACAGTCCATTATGTTTCATCCGGATACCCCATTTTACAGATGAAGATTGCAGTAAACAAGTAAATTAAGCCAATTAATCTGGGAGATATTACTTTGTACAACACATTGAGTAGCAGGGATCAAGATGTATTTGCTGTCAAGTATCTGCAGCTGCCAAAAAAATGGAGTGAGATATGCCTAGGTGGCATCAATTGCTGTTTGATAGATATTTCTGTTTCATTCCAGCTTCCCCTTAATCTAGGATTTGTATTAAAGAGGGTACCTGACAGATGGAGATGTTCTTATTTTTTGTTATCAACTAGGATTTTTTGAAACAATAATGGATGTCTCCAAAGGCAAGAGTTTTGATAATTCTTTGAATCTTTTTACTGGTCTTATGTCTTGGAGTCTGTGCTCGTCCCTTCCATTTGTAAATTGAGAATTTTTAAAATTTATTTTAAGTGGTTCTGTATACTTTATTGAGAATCTCTTCTTCTTTAGGTCTTTAAAACAATTGCAATTGGTGTTTTACTTGTGTTTCCTTGAATCAGACGGTGTTGTAGCACTTAGGTGGATTCTTTTTTTCTCAACTTCTTATTCGTTCAGTTTCCCTGACAACCCTCAAAGACCTAACCTGTGGTAAGGGATTTTCTGAGCTTAGTTTTGAGATATTGCTCTTAGAGGAAAAAAGCAAACTCTCCCAGAAGAAAAAATAAGAATGCTAAAAAAGAATGCAAAATGCATCTTAAACCTTTCCTAAATGACTGCAGGCACTATCAGTCGTAGTGCCAATGCCAGTGCAGTATGTGGCTATACACTGTAATCACAAGGAAGATTATCTGGAGAAAAGAAATGTGGCCTCAAGCTGCAGGTTTACATTAAAATCTACATTTGATTGAGGTTTGCTGGCAGTAAGAAGGCAGACCCTTAGTTCAGTTCTGTCTTTAAGACTTAAAATTTCATTAAGTTATTCTTCCTAATGATTAAATAGAAATTAGAACATGCTTTTTGCTTCTGAGTAGAAGAATTAATTTGTTTTCAGCAGATGCAAGCAAGCTGAGCAAAACCAGGAAATGTCAAATCATTGGATTTATCAGAAATTTAACCTTCCATTTCTGCTGCTTTGTGAATGCTCATAGCTTGAGATGGTCTAACTCACAGGTTACACCAACCTCACACCTCCACGTCCTGCTTTTGGATCTAGGGAGAAAGGCAATGTTGTGATAACAAAATCCACCTCTGTGGCACTGTATGCTTCATATTTCAGGAGCATTCTAAGGTGAACAGTGGTAATCCTGGTAAATAGCAGATATTGAGCCATTTCCCTGGTGCCTTGGTGGGGCTACCTAAAAACAGAGGCTAGACTAAATTAAGAGAATAAAGCAGGTATATTTTTGAAGGGCCTTCAGGTACATTAGGGCAGTCAAAGCCTCCAGGGCTACACCCAAAAGGACAACGGGTCACGAGTTTTTCACACTTAGAAAAGCTTGGTCCATTTGCAGATCGGGGGTTTATCCTCCAAGTACAGCTTCAGGTAATGCAGTCATTACCCCAGGTTTGCTCCCCTAACTCACTGCTGTTTACATTTCTTGGGGCCTGGGACAGGAAGGTGTCCTTGAGTTTCAGGCCTAGAGAGGAATTGTTTTGTCTGACCAAAGTGGGAGATGGGAAAGCAGTAGCTAGCAGTCTATATGGAGTTTAGAATTATACACTAAAGAATTACAGGATATGAAAAATACAAAAGGTAGAATCCTAAGGCATCATCCCTGTGAAAGCACAGACATTTATTTATTGGACTATCCTTTTTTCACTGGCTCACTAGTAGGATGTTCTTAGTTTGTGACGTGCTGAATGAAATTTGGGAATGTAAAACTTTCTTAAACTACTTTAGGTTCATCACTTTAATTTTTCAAGACTTTAAAGTACTCAGTACTAAAGACAACTGACAGATAGCTCTACAATTTACCAGAAAAAGACCATCACACTATGAGGAGACGTTTAAGTGCATATTTTTTATGTTAAAAATAAGTCCAATTATCATTCTTTGTATCACAGGAGGCACTTTACAGAAAACTAATTTGTGAAAACAGAGAAAAGTATGTTCATCAAGGAATATATTTTAAAAATCAATATAGCAAGTAGATGTGTATAACTTCACTGCATCTATTCTCTTTTGCCGTATGTTTTTATGTCCTCATTCTGTCAGTCTGCAGTTTTAAACAAACAGTTCCAAATGCCACTGATATTTTTGCTTAAAAGACAGAATCTGTAACCCTTCAGAGATTATATTAATAGCTGCAGCACTTTGCTATATGTGGTATTTCAGCATCTTCCTAACATGCACAATCTAGGAGCGCTAAATCTGTAATCGTTAACCTTTCTTTTCTTACTAAAAGGCTTTGTTAAATTAAATGATGCATTATTAATAAGCATTCTTGAAAATGGAACCTAAGAAAGTTAATGCACTATTACAAAGAATAAGCTGCACTGAATTTCTCTGTCCACCTGTTCTGGTACTGCAGTGCTTCCTTGTTTATTGTTCATGGGGCTGATTATTTTAGCTTAAATTTTTGCTGTCTGCTTGCTTATTCCTTTGCAAATATGCACATGTAGGCAAAGGAATTCAATGCCAGGTCGGATGGAGCCCTGAGTAACCTGGTCTATTTTTATTTCAGAAACATATCCAGTAGGTATGTTTAGTTTTCAATTCAACCATTAAAGCACAATAATAAAGAAGCATTATCATATCCAAAGATACTTTTCCAATCCTCTTTATTTTTGGGAGTGGGGAGTGTATTTTGAAGAAGGAATGTTATGTAAGGTTTTCATGTTCTTCAGTATTACCTGAATCTTTTAAAGCCACTGCTGGAGCTTTGTGGTGCCAAGCCAGAGGGATCTTTGGCTATTTTAAATCATATTCTCAAAGTTTGGACACAAGTGATTTACCATCAAATCAGTGCTTTAACATGGCAGTGATTAGAGAATGTCATATGTGTAAATCTGTTATGAGTTTTGCATTTACTTTCCTCTTTTTACGTCACAAAAACATTGGCATGCATGACTTTAGGTTAGTTTCATTCCAAAGAGGAATAATGTCTCTCTAGTGAGCTGCTAATGAAAGGAGAACTTCTTGGAACATTAGCAATTTATGCAGCCTCATGGGAATTTATTTTGTATTTTGTAGACCTATCTGGGCAAATAAAGTAATTGCTCACCATGGCAAATGTCTCCTGAATTCCGCAGCTCTCGAGCTACCAGTTTTTCATCTCAGATGGGTAACTGTCCTGAGTTTTGAAAAGTCTGCTTACCTGGACTTTAACTTATGTGTTCAGTTCTCATTTTCCAGAATACATATTGTGTAATATATGCTATAGCTTGCATCTTATGGACTTGCTCAATGGCAATTGCACATAAACAGGAGATCCAAGATACTGTGCGATAAAGCAGCATACTGATGCTTTTGGGGAGATAGAGATGAAAAGCATTTAAAAAGTATTCTAAAAAAGAAAGCAGAAATAAAAAGGAAAACGTTGTTTGCAAGGCTTTTGTTGTGTTAAAGAGCACAAAGCTTATGTTTGAAAAACCCACATATGCTTGGATAGCATTGAGATTGTCCTTGTGCATGGATTTTTGAAATGGTACCAAAGGAAATGTTACAAAGCTAAAACATGATAAAATTTTTTTTCTATTTATCTGTTCAGTGAAAACCGAAGTTATCTTGCTGTACTCCTTGACTCCTTTCTCTGATATAAAGTTCTGAATCCACATTATGCAGATTATCTTCCAGAAACATAAGTAGAGCAGTGCTTAGAGGTTAAATGGGTGATGTGGTGATTCAACCTTCTCTTTAGAGCTGTGGCTGGAGGTAATGGACAATCCAAATGCGTGGGTACGGTGAGGGACTGACTGTGCCAGAAAAGCTGGAGCAGATTTGCTGGAAGTTTTGTAGGCACTCCGAAACCACTGCTGTATTCCAGACCCTGGCTTTGTTGGCTGCCTAGTGGTGAGTCTGATTGGAGGCATTAGACTTCAATAGACTTCACTAAATAACTCCATTTGTCGGCAGAAGCTGTTAGGAATCTGTCTCTGTACTAAGGTTTATGTTTTAAATTAGCTGGATTTACTGGTGTCCAGGATGATACATTTCTGATTTCTGAATAAGGCTTGTCACATGCTCGTGTAATGCCTAGCAGCAGTAAGAGGTATTATCCATAAGCAAACACCAAGGAACAGACTGGTGCATTTCTATTAAACTCTAGTTTAGAAATCTCTTTTCTCACATCATGAACTCTGGAGCTGAAGAGAAATTTTCTGTTTTGACCAGAAGACATTGTTTCATTTCAAACAAACAAGCAAATCTTGGCACAACTGCAGCCATTCATTTTTTTAAGGGAGAATTTCAGATCAAAACAAGGGAAGGTATCATGCCAGGTTCCCTTACCCCACAAAACTTACAGTAGGTTGAGGGCTAATGCTAATGTTCCCTGAGAGTTGAATATTCCAGTACAAAAGCCAGCCTCTTCCTATTCTAAACACGAATTTAAGTCCTTAAACCTCCCTTTCCTGAGTACTCTAAACAAAATTATCTCAGTTTTGAGGATATAAGTGGTCATAGGCTTAACAGCTTTTAAAAGTCTCAAGCAGGCTTTACTGAAACATCTCAGATGTTTGTGTGAGGCAGGAAAGCTGTTTATCTTTCCATCTCATCATGAGTGTCCCTGCATTATACCTAGCAGCATTTTACTCTAGATGTCCAGCTGTGTAAATTTGTTGCTTGAAAGAAAAAACTTCATATTTAATGCTTCCACAATGAGCTTTTGAAAAGTAAATGACATGATTGCTGTAGCACTAATCTTTTCAACTTCTATCAATCAATTCCTTTGATTAAATGACAATTTTCTTTTTTACTAAGCTATACACAGAGCTTCTATTTTGTACTTCCACATTTTCTTTTGGAATCCTTTGGTGCAATGATTAAAGACCTGTTTTTGAGTGTTTTTGATGCCTTTTGACACCTTTTTCCTATTTCCTGTAGCTGTGTTATGCAGTGCAATCTGTCAAGGATAAATATTTAGTTGGAATAATAGTGGATTTTCTATACAATATAAAATACATAAGCAATTTAAAGAAATCTTGAGGGGCAATGCCATTTACAATTCCATAAAACACGTTGCTCTGATGAAAATTGTCCCAGATGCTTTCATTTGCCATACTAAATAAAATTTAAAGAAGTTGTCAGGCAAGATTTTCCAACTTAAAAAGCTCAGCAGAAATGGAAAATGAGAAGTTAAAAGGGAGCAAACCTCTCTGGAGAGGTTGTCTTAACAGCAAGTGGGTGATTGGATCCTCTCAAGGAGGAGTCTCAATATCATAGAATATTTTGGGTTGAAAAGGACATGTAGGGATCATCTAGTCCATCCCTCACTGCTCCTTTATATCTTGGCTGTTCTCAGCCTTTCTGCCCCAAGGTAAGAAGAATGAAAAAATAAAGCATTGGAACCCAATAGGGATGTTTCTCTATTTAGGGGAGAAGAAGGGGTTCTGTGCATAGGAAATGGCCAGGAACATAAAGCACTAGCCATGTATGCATGAAAGACACAAATTAAATGCTCTGTTTTGTCCTCCCCAGACAGAAGAAATATGCAGGTGTGGTTTGGAATTACAGAGGAAACCCCGTGACTATGAATCGGAAACCTATAGCCTATTGCACTGCAGTTGTTCCATAGAAATATATTTTATATTGAGGTAGCCCAGAATTCCCAATTTCAGCCGAAAAACACTGGATTAGTTTGTGAAAATGCTTTTGCCTGAGATGTTTCCTGAAAAAAACCACAGTGTAATCATGAGCACAGCCTTTGGAAGAAAGTGATAGTATAAGGCTGAGTCTTTGCTTCATAGCGGGTTTGGAATGCAGATCTGGTGTGGGATTGTCTTGGTGGCTGTAGTTGTTGATCCTGGTTTCTTTGCACTGAAGCCTTACAGACCGGCATTCTCAGGTTCAACAGCTGCACAGAGGGAGAGATGGCCTCCCATCCTCACATCTGTGTAGGTAAGATGGGCAAAAGGAGAGGAAAATTTCTCTTTCTGCTATGAAATACAGCAGGAAGCTGACAGTGCTAACCCAGAGCTCCACAGAAGGCTCTGTGGGAAGAGCACCTGAGGTTCCTGAAGCTGTGTGTTCACAGCTGGCCAGATGGGATTGCTGTGGGTGCCTCAGCCTGGTTGGGGATGGCTCTTGCACCATTCTGGCCATCCTGGTAGAGCTCTCACTGCTTGCCCCTCTCACTGCTTGCCCAGCTTCCCTGTCACATGTGGTGTACATGTCCCTGACCTAGAAATGCTGGGAAGAGCACTGCCTATGGAATGGGATGGAGTGAGACTTTGAAAGAATCCTCTGCAGTTCCCATTTGTTTGAACAGATTTACAACCTCTGCCGTGCTTGGGAAGTGTTTCCTCACAGCCCACAGTGCACCCTCCAAACCCTGGAAGTTCACAGGGTGCATTCTGCAGTCCAGCATCCATTCACACATGTAAGGAGTGAAATGCTTTTACTGGCATTTCTTCCCAAAATTCAATGGGTTTGAGATTGAATGTTTATAGGAAAGTTTTGTGCTCATCATTGAAGTCCAGTCATCAGCACTAAAGGTACTGAGGCCTCTTTCTCGGCTTCTCCACCTTTGCTGCCAGCATTGGCTGACAGTGTCAGGCTTCCCTTGAAATAAACTCCTCTGTGTGCCTCCCTTCTTGCTGAAGGAAAGCTCGTGCTAGAGTGTTCTTTGCCTGCTTTCCAGTCACAATGTCCAAAATGCCAGTTTCTGAAACCTCCTCCTCTAAATGTGTGTCCATTTAGAGCAGTGCCCACCTCTAGCTGTGTTTTGCACACAGGGTCTCTGTTTCTCTGGTGTTTGTATTTCAGCCCGTGAGAGGAACGCAAGGTGCAAGGACAACGCCAGAAGCAAAAGACAAGAGGAAGTCGTGTGGTGTCAAGCAAAGAATTCTAAGTTTATTGCTATGCTTGAACCTATGTTCTTAAGAGAACCCTAGTATTTCTAACAATCAATACAGAGACTATTTCTATCAACAGAGAGAGTATAACAATCAACAGAGGGACTAATTCTAAGAACCAATACAGAGACTATACCAATCAATACAGATAATTTCTAAAAATCACTATAGAGACTATTTATGAGAATCAGTACAGAAACTACTTCTAGCAATTGGTATAGAGACTATAACAATTAATACATATTATTGATAAGAAACAATTTGGAAAGTATAAAACCTATACAGAATATTTCTAACAATCAATACTAAGACTATTTCTAACAAACAAAACGGAGTATTTCTAACAATCAATGGAGAGTATAACAATCGAAGCACATTATTTATAAGAATCAATACAGAGTCTATTTAATCAATACAGAGACTATTTCTAACAATCAAAACAGAGACTATAGCAACCAATACAGAGTATTTCTAACAATCAATACAGAGACACTTTCCAAAAAATCAATAGAGACTATTTCTAACAATTAATACAAATTATACCTAACAGTCAATATACAAAGGAAATACTTAACCTGTTAAAGCACAGAGTCCTACTTAGTGGAACGAAATAATTTCCAGGGGAATTGAACCAGTCTACTTGCAACTAACCCAAGATATGCTACAGCTCTGCCCATGGAGATGGAAAGGGCCTTGGGCAGCACAAAGTACTTGGTCAGCAAGGCCACTCCTTTCCAGGCTTGCCCCAGGAGCCCCGGCTCAGTCTCTCCTTCTGCTGCATGCTCTGCTGGGGCTCCCTTGCAATGCTGCCTGCAGAGCCTGAGCCACGCAGGGACGGGCAAGCCGAGCACTGTGCACGTGTGCTGCTGGACCTCCCTCTCCAGGTGCGACGCAGGCTGTGCCGGAGCCTCCTGTGGGGCTTCCAGGTCTGCCATTTCCTTCTCCAGGCGCAGCTGTTGCAGCCGAAGTCTCATCTCGCGCTCCTTCATTCTCTGGAGGATTTCTTCCCTGCCCTCGTCGACAATTCCATTCTTTTCAGAGGTCCAGAGCGGCTGGTTGACGCCCACCACGGCCATCAGCACCAGGCACATCCGCAACATTCCTTGGCCCATGGCTAATCCTTCATTGGAAGAGAAAGCAAGGAGGGAAGAGCCAAGATTTAGACTCTATTGCCTCAGAAAGTGAAAGGAAAGCAGCTCGCCCCTGGAAGAAAAGCTCTGGCATCCTTGCTAGAAGCCTGCCAAAAGGCTGGAGGCCAGAGGTGCTCCTCAGGGCACGCCTGGTGCTGCACGTTCCAAAGCCAGCTGCCCAAAGAGGCTCTAGGAGCATGTGGGGAAAGGGGAGGAAGGTATGAGACACAGAGGGCGAATGGCCAGGTTTGAGGAGAGAGAAGTTCAGCTTTGCAGATGGCAGAAGAAACCAAGCCCAGTCCCCCAAGCAGGAGGAGGAGAGGAAGGGCCCCCCAAGCTGGCTGCAGGCAGACGATGGAGACCTTGGACAGATGCTCCCAAATGGGCTGGGGAGAGGGAATGCACGGCCCTGCTTTCCAGCCATTCCCACTGCTTCTGACCCTGCCACTGTCTTGAGCCAAGGCCTGGTGAAATGCTGCTCAGTGTGGGCTGAGCTGCAGCTGGCAGCTGGGTCCTTGAAGGGCTGCGTGTCAGGTCAAGGTCCCCTTACCCTCCCAAAGCCCTTCCCTTAGCAGCCTTGGGCGGGGCATTCATCCGCCCTCCCTCCCTCCTTCCCACAGACCTGCTCTGAGCACTGCGTGGGCACAGTGTCCCTCCTCTGTGTGCGTCCTCGAGTGCGATCCCCAGCTGGGTCAGTGGGCTGTGCCCTGAGCTCCCAGCGCCTCGCGGGCTGCAGGGCTGCAGCTGCCGCTGCTCAGCCACCCCACGACACTGCCACCAGCAGCAGCA
>VYXC01009427.1:1457307-1474441 GCA_013397175.1 Platysteira castanea | reverse complement strand
GCAGTGCCAGCAGCAGCAGCGCCAAAAGCAGCAGTGCCAGCAACAGCAGCTCCAGCAGCAGCGCCAGCAGCAGCACCACCACCAACAGCAGCAGCACCAGCACCAACAGCAGCAGTGCCAGCAGCGCCAACAGCAGCAGCACCAACAGCAGCAGTGCCAGCAGCTCCAACAGCAGCAGTGCCAGCAGCAGCAGTTGCCTCTCAACTGTCGGAGCGCCTGCACTGCAACCCCTCCCGCTGGCACCAACATTCTCTCGCTGCCTTGGAGACAGCCCTCGAGTCCGTCCGTGAGGTCACAGAGCCGTGGATTCCTCAAGTCATGGGGCCCTCAGGAACCACAGGTTCTGGCACCCATCTTGGGTGTGAAGGGAATGGAGTGAAATGAGGTTCTTGAGGAGGCTCTGCACTCCAGAAATGGTCTGGATAGTTTTAGGCAGTTGCTTATCCGAGCTGGTGTAGGCTTCTCTTATCCAGTCCCTCAGATTCTAGCTCCTTGATTCTTTCCCTTGGAGAAACATACTCCAAGCATCCTCTAAATTATCACGAGTGCCACACCCCCATGCCTGTCTCTCAGCCCACTGAAGCCAGAGGTGGAAGTGGCTTTCGATTTGAAGGAGATCCTCCATCTATTTATCTTGGTTTAAATGGATGGTTCCCCTTTCTTGCTGATGTTGCAGTGCTCAGGTATGCACAGTTCTCACCCAGAAGCCTGTGAAATATTCCTGTGCAGTTATTCCAGTGCAATATATTTTATATCGAGGTGGCTCAGAATCCCCATTTTCAGCTGAAAAACACTAGACTAGTTTGTGAAAAGGCTTTTGCCTGAGATGTTTTATGAAAAACACTCTGTGTAATCTTCAGCACAGCCTTTGGAACAAACTTCAGGTATTTGGTTTAAAACTAATTTCTTCAAGGTGTCCTAGTAAAAAAAATGCCCCCCCAAAATATCTAAATTAGTTTTATTCTAAAATTAGAAGGTATAAAGGTACTAAAGATACTTTTTCGAGGCCAAGGAAGTATTGGGCAGTTTTCCTTTGTATGTGACTGAAAAGGCTAGAAGGTTAAATGTGCTCTCTCATGGGGAATAAATCCCTGCCATTGGAGCAGGTTCTGACTTTCCAGCAGGATTTCAGAAACATCCAGAACCCTCCTTTTCTCCTTCATGAAATGTTATTTTCATGTGACTTATTTTCACTTATTTTTACTTTACTTTCATCTTTGTTACTGCCTAAGAAGTTATGTACCAAAAGAGAGGAAATGGCTTCTTCCTTACTCTGCAATGTATTAAGGAGGCCTGATCGATTAGGGAAGTTTTAGAGCTCACTTTTGCCATTGATTTTCTTTTGCACTAGGGTTAAATTCAAGGATGACCAGCTTGACATCCAAGGCAGCGCTACCCAAATTAGTAGAGAGAGGAGTGTTGGAAAGTAAAAAAGTTTCATGGTTTGAAATCCTTGGACTTGGTATCCAGTTGGATTCAACAGCTCCCATTTGTCAGAAGTTTTATATGTGCTCAAGATTTAGTATCCCATTTCTTCATTTTGTGCGGAACAATGCACATTTGATGACTTCCAGTAGGACATGGAACCAAAACAATGGAATTATAAAAACTGTATGTAAAGATATCTGTACAATCATATGTGGGAAACAGAACCCATACTTTTTCAGTCTTAGGTTTCTCAGAAGCTGGCTTATTTTATTTGGACTGATGTCAAACCGTGGAACCTTTTGAGATCTGGGTGTTTTAGACATTGATTTCTAATGGCTTTGTCATGTTTTTCAGCAGTTGAAAGTGAATTAGAATAGCAAATAGAAGGAAATTGCCTCCATTTTCCAGTCTTGTCTCCAGTCTGTGTTTGTAATGGCTGCTGTAGATTTCAAGAAGGCACAGTTAGAATTTTTATTAATCAGTGGTCTTTAAAGGATTTACATTTAGAGATTCATGGGGTTGCCTTTTTTTAATTGTTTGGTATTTGACTTATGAAATATCTAATTAAATCTTCTATATTTGTTCTTTGTGTTGGATTAGAGGAACTCATTCATTTGTGGGTTTTTGTTTGGTTTTGTTTGTTTATCAAATTGTAATAAAACTGTACAGATGCATGGCACTGCAATATTTTAGCAAGTTACCTCCCATCGTATATAGAAATTGTGTAACTAACAATTAAATTGTAGCAAAAAGTTCTGCAGAATTACAGTTGAGTAAGGTAGGCACTCAAAATTTAGAAATACAGATTAGCTAAAGTTGGAAAGCCTTCAGTTGATATTTCCAACAGATTCTCTGGACATGAGATCTAGCTTTAATTTTTTTGAAGGAACCACTATCAAAATTTCAATTTTATGAAGAAAATTTGTGATTTTGTTCTGATGCTTTTGTGGAAAAACAAATCCTACTGCAACATTTTGTTTATTTAAAAATATTATTTATCATCAAAGCCTTTTTTTGCTGGATCCTAAAATGTAGCATGGAAAGCACACAGAAAATTTTAAAGCAGTAATTAATCACACAATTGATATCAGGACCTGTCTCGCATTTTTTCTCTTATTCTCTCCCTTCCAATAGCTGCTTCCTAACCTCCATCTCAGGAGACAGAAAAAATGTTCTGTTCAACTGTCATCAGTGAGCTCTCTGTCACTAGACTTTATCCACATATCTTTTTAAAATATTTTTCTTTCTTTCCTTGTGTATTTCATGTCTTTTTTTCTCCACATGATTGCCTTTATGAATTTTTTTCATTTCTCGGTTACTGTTAGGAGTTGTTGTCTGCCATCAATCAACAACACACTTTAAATATTTAAAAACCACAAAACACTTCTGATGTAAGTATTGTGAACTATTAATTGAAAGTAAATTGATAGGATGCTTGTATTATTGCTTTGTAATAAATGAAGAAGTTGCTCCTTCGTTATGTGAGGAACAGCTGGGTAAATTCAGTATATTACCCTCTTCAAAGGCAAATGAATGCTAAAATCCACCAAAAAAATTTGGGAAGCTGTGTGCCAGGTTAATTTGTGCCAAAGCATGAAAACTGAGACGCATCATCTTGTACGAGGCCTTGGACATCTTCTTTTGGAAATTTATAGATCCTATGGAGGTGTTTTTGAGATTGGAATGAGGGAAGAAACAGACATCAAAATCAAACATTTTTAGCAGTTCCCAGTATATTGCTCTTGTCACCACTCATTTTATTTATGAGCCTATTGGACCCAAATACATACTCACTCTTACCTGTGACAAACTGACAAGTGGGATATAAAAATGAAAAGTTTTTTCCCTTAGCTGGTGGCTAAGGAATCATTGATCTTCCCTAAACCAACATTAATCTTGGAAAGGCAGCAAGAGGCTTATAGGTCTTCCATGGAGTTTGAAAGTGGTAAATTGGAAAACAAAATAAAGGCTCTTTTGTCCGTATTCCTTATTGTTGGGAATATTTTATGACATTTATATCATAAGTTGGTTATAACTTATATTTCATTAAAGTTTTATGCTTGGATTGTAACTATACACTCTTTAAAATAATTAATTTAGGTAGTACTCTATAATATAATCGGTTAGAAAACTAAACTTCCTTTGCTGCCTGTGTCATTAATAGAAGCTCTCAGGTAATGAACTCAGACAATCTTCTGAAATATTCTGTACAACAATCTCTAGTGAGAAATTCCAAAATAGCAACAGACAGTATCTTATTTTCCTAGTAGGTCAGGTAATTTAAAAGATCACAAATGTACATGGAGACAATTATTTTTAGCATTCTGAAATCAAAAAAGCAGGGCTTGGGCGCATGATATGCAGACATTTGTGGGAGTAGGTTGTGTATTTTGATTGCCATGTCATCTAAATTCTTCTTCTGCATATCCCTGTCCCCAGTTCTGCAGGAAAATTTTATGTAACTTGTGATGGCTTTTTTGTTTTTATGAAGAAGGACCTGGATTGGTAAAACTGAATTTAGATTCCAGCTAGGACACAGTCTTTTTGAAGAAAATATTAGGATTTTAAATTTTATAAAATGAGTTTGTACATGGTTGATGATTCCATATTACACAGTAAACACATAGACCTTGCTTTTAGCTGAAATCTCCCCTAGAACCTGGCAGCAGCAAATGCAAGAATTTTGTATCTTCCTGCCTGTACAATTAAAACAAGCCCCCTCTCCCAGCCCCCCCAGTCTATCACATGGGCAGAAACAGACTTTCCAGTTTAGCAACTTTCTTTCTCTCTGATTAGTAAAATGTGTAGGAAGAAACAACTTGTTATGCAACTTGAGAACAATTTCTAATCTCTTACGTTTTTCTCTGACAGATCAATGAAATGTCTGACTGCAATTTATCTGTTATTTTCAGTCCCCTAATACTTGGGATAGCTCATGCCAGTGCTTATAAAAGGGGTTTTATACCATACAGCTGTGCTCTTTCAGCATTCTGGAGGCATTCCTCACCCATCTCACAGGCTATCATCCTTGCTACAACACATGAACAGCTCCTGAATAAAGCCTGGACATTCTAACTGTGTGTCAGAAGAGGGGAAAACATCTGAGAGTGAATAAAATGTCTTTCACTGTCCCTTTTTGGCCCTGCTTTTTTGGAAATATGTCCATTGTATTGTAGCTTCAGCTCCATTACTGAAGTCTTGCAGATCTTTTATAGATATCTTTTTTAAAATATACTTTTAGGTTCTGAAATTCACCATTGACTAAGACTTGGCTATCTTTGTATTTTTGAATACCAATTCAGAATGGGATTTGGTTTTCTTTATGTGGTAGGACCTGATTCAAAGGGAGGGGGTGTCTCAAGTTGAAGCTGAGCTACATCGAGGTTCTGTGGTTGTTAACTAAAGGGAACTAAAGCCTGAACCATTCCTGAGTTTAGTTTTGCAAATGGTATCAAGTAGTGTTCAGAGAAGTTCAAGTTCTCCAACTCACCTTGTTTTAAAGGGAGGGAAAGCAGACCTAGAACCTCTCTGCTCTCTGCAACTACATGAAGGGAGGTTGTAGCACGGTGGAGCCTGGTCACCTCTCCCAGCTAACGAGAAACAGGACAGGAGAAAATGGCCTCAAGTTGTGCCAGGGAAGGCTAAAATTGGATGTTAGGAAAAACCTCCCCACTGAAAAAGTGGTCAGGCAGTGGAATGGGCTGCCCAGGGAGGTGGAGTCGCTGTCCCTAGAGGGATTTAGAACGTGTATAGATGTGACACTTAGGGACGTGGTTTAGTGGAATTTGGGAGTGCTGGGATAATGATTGGATTCAGTAATGTTAGAGGAATTTTCCAACCTTTTTTTTCACACTTGACTTTTCCATTTCCCTCATCTCTCAGACTATTCTGGTGATTAAATTCTACCCTACAATGAGTTGAAATTAAGAGTTTAAATTGAACTAATTCACTGTTTGCATGATTATACAATAAATTGTATCTGAAACAATGTGCACAATGTATGTTGTAAGGTACTGAGCCATCTAATCCTAATTATGAATGTAATATTTTTAGCCATATAGTAATGGCACGATTGGATAAAGAAAGAAAAAGTTTATAATTATAGTGTGCTTTTCCATGATGTACAGAGGCTCCAATATAGCTCTGGAAATGTACATATTAATAGTTTCCATTGTTCATGCATGAGCAAAATATTTTGATGCCAAGGGAATTAAATTCTCTTGACTTACTAATTTGGAGGAAAATTTTGAGAGTTGATAGCATTTTCTTTCGATTATGAAACACATATTATATTCCAAATGTGAATTTTGACTTCTATAGGGAAAGAAAGATGAAGAGATCAGTTTTGTACGGCTGGAAATTTACTTGATACTAAAACTTAATGGATGAAGACATTTATAACAGTATGATTTCACATCTTTTATTCATGTACAATTTTACCAAAGTATTCCCATCAGCCTGCTATTTTCATTTCCCATATATTTACATATACTTTCTCAAATAATGTAAAACTCCATGAAAAAAAGATTGTTAAATTTTTTTTTTTGAGAGAAAGAAAATGAAAGTGAAAGAAAAGAGTGTCAGAAGTTGTGCTCTGGTATAAAATATCAAAGAAATTAGAAGCTGGGGAGGCTGCTAGGTTTTGGCTCTGCATTTTCTATGTCTTTGTATTTCAGGTCATTATAGCACCTTTGATTCCCAGTGCATTAAGAACAGAACCTCTCTCCATATACCTCATTATGGACACATAGATTCCTATTTCTAGCAAATACTTTAATATTTCGCACACCTCGGACCATCTGTTGATTATTAGACTGTACAACAAGAGCAAACCAGCACCTCCCGGTAATACACCGGTCAAAGGAAAAGAATCAATTACTTATTCTGTGCTGGGAAAGGCCGTCCATGGTGTTCTTTTGAAAGGGAAGAGAGGCAAAGTTTAATTTACTGAATAATATGTTGCAAGTGCGAGAGAACAGAACCAATCATTAAAATGAATTGTATTCATACGGTCCCTTTGAGTGCCTGAGGCACAGGGGAGGGCAAGGCTTTACAGCAGTCACCTATCACTGTGCAGAGACACAAACGTACCCGACACAGAGCAACAAGAACAGTGAGGGACCTTTGCCTTGAGGCAGACAAGCCTCATGGCCATCACCTGGTGACTTCTGGTGGGGCTCAGGAAGAGCCCTGGAGATGGTTTTCTTCTCAGAAATAAAATGCTTCTTTCCATAGTCTGCAGTGAACTTCCTAAGGCACTGCCTGAAGAAGAAGGAGGTGTGCAGTTCTGAGGCGCTAAATAAATGTTGGACCAGGGTTACTTTGAGTCTTATAAATAACTGGTGAAAGACATAGGTGTTGGAAGGGATGTTTGGTGTAATTAACAGATTAGCAAATGTCTGTATTCAAAAAAAAAGGGTGTTCTGTGGGAAAGGTTTGTTCTTTACAACTATTTTTATACTCTGGGAAGGAGGTGGAGATGGGTGGAACAAGGTGCTTATATTAAAATAGATCTGCAACATAATAAAAGCGCTATCCCTTTGGTCCGTATATTGTCCTCAGCAGAAAGAGAGAAAAGGAGGAAACAGCTCAGTACACAAATATGGAACAAACCTGTGTCGGACATCCTTTCCGATGACAATCATGAATGGAACATGTATAACGTGATGATCCTTTCTTACTTTTAGCATTTAGTTTGAGTCTTCTTGTGCACTACCTTCGACTTTTCAAGGAACAAAATAAATAGAATCTGATTATTGATGAGCATAAAATATTGTGCTGGAATTAGAGAAAGCTCAGTGTGTTGCAGTGTTAAGCACTCTGAAATTGTTCAGTTATACATAAACCACACAACATAATAAGTGTGAGTTTCATGCCACATATCAATTCTCACTTCCTGGGCTGTGGCTGGAATTTCAGATGAGCATAGCTGGTTGTTTTTAAACTGTAATTGTCTATTTTGGGATATTGTCAATCAAGATTTTCAAGGGAAGAAAAAAAAAAGCTTTTTAATGGATGAATTGCAAAACTTTTCCAGCTCCGCCTGTGTTTCTTGGATGTTTTGGAAGCAAATTTATAATAATGAGAGGAATATTTGAGATAGTGTATGTTGGAATTCACCAGTTGTATAGNTTCAAAAAAAAAGGGTGTTCTGTGGGAAAGGTTTGTTCTTTACAACTATTTTTATACTCTGGGAAGGAGGTGGAGATGGGTGGAACAAGGTGCTTATATTAAAATAGATCTGCAATCCCGTAATAAAAGCGTGATCCCTTTGGTCCAGATATTCTCAGCAGAAAGAGTGGAGAAAAGGAGGAAACAGCTCAGTACACAAATATGGAACAAACCTGTGTCGGACATCCTTTCCGATGACAATCATGAATGGAACATGTATAACGTGATGATCCTTTCTTACTTTTAGCATTTAGTTTGAGTCTTCTTGTGCACTACCTTCGACTTTTCAAGGAACAAAATAAATAGAATCTGATTATTGATGAGCATAAAATATTGTGCTGGAATTAGAGAAAGCTCAGTGTGTTGCAGTGTTAAGCACTCTGAAATTGTTCAGTTATACATAAACCACACAACATAATAAGTGTGAGTTTCATGCCACATATCAATTCTCACTTCCTGGGCTGTGGCTGGAATTTTAGATGAGCATAGCTGGTTATTTTTAAACTGTAATTGTCTATTTTGGGATATTGTCAATCAAGATTTTCAAGGGAAGAAAAAAAAAAGCTTTTTAATGGATGAATTGCAAAACTTTTCCAGCTCCGCCTGTGTTTCTTGGATGTTTTGGAAGCAAATTTATAATAATGAGAGGAATATTTGAGATAGTGTATGTTGGAATTCACCAGTTGTATAGCAGTGAGATCCAGAGAAGACAAAACAGCCCCCTAAGGTGACTTAGGGTGAGTTTGGAAGACAAAAGAGCTTGTCTGCCTCACTGTGTGATAGTTCTGTTCTCGTTATAGAGGAGTAACTAAAGTAACCTTGAGCTTATTGATGTTTTTTAAATGGTCCAGGTCATTGGAGTTCAGCTGGTAGTCCCACTGTCTTTTATGTCAAGCACATTTGCTTACTTTTATAAAAAGAAATTTTTTAAGGTAGATTTTAAGGCATTTATTTGTGGCCCCTTTTTTTTACATGATCATTTTCCAGGCATGCTACTCACAAATTGGTACAAAGATAGGTCAGGTCTTGGCGTAGCTAAACATGAGAGACTCTTTTACCAAGAATTTAAAAAGAACAAACTCTTTAAAAATTGCAGAAAAACATTCCTTTACATGATGTCATAATTTAAAAGAAAATGAGTAGTCAGTACTAATTATTTCATTGTCGCATTCTGTGGGACTTCTAATTGCAAAAGTTTATGTTAAACATTTCCAAGAAATTCATTGAATGAACTGCCCCAGTTTGTCTTGGCTTTCTGAAGTATTTTTGCAGGAGATTTGGACAGTAATCAAATCGAGATCTGCTTTGTTTCAGAGAAAATAGCAATTTCTCCTCTAAACAAAGCTAATAGTTTTGAGATATTATTTTCATAGCTGTAATGACATCTAATCATGGGCCAGGCATTGTGTCATGTGCTGCACAGGCAGAACAAAGTCTTTATTCCTAAAAACAGAGACCCCGAGAGCAGGTGGAAGAGAAACCCATATAAGCAGGCCTATGTTGTGGTTTAACCCCAGCCCCCAGCCAGCAGCCCAGCCCCACAGAGCCACTCACTCACTCCCACACCAGTGGGATCAGGGAGAAAATGGGAAGGGTAAAAGCTACAAAACTCATGGGCTGAGATAAGAACAGTTTAATAAGGAAAGCAAAACTTTGCCGCACACACAGTCAAATCCAAACAAGGAATTAATTCCCTGCTTCCCAAGGGCAGGCAGGAGTTCAGCCTTCTCCGGGAGAGCAGGGACCTATCACAAGTAATGGTTACTTGGGAAGACAAACACCATCACCCCAAATATCCCCCTTTTCCTCCCCTTTCCCCCCACTTCATATACTGACTGTGATATTCCATAGTCTAGATGTCCCCTTTGGTCAGGTGGGGTCACCTGGCTGTGTCTCCTCCCACCCTCCCAGGCACCCCCAAGTCCCTCAGCAGCGTGGCTTTACAAAAAACAGAGAAGGCCTTGGCTCTGTGCAAGCCCTGCTCAGCAATCACAAAACCATCTCTGTATTATCAGCCCTGTGCTCAGCACAAATCCAAACACAGCCCCACACCAGCCACTGCACAGAAAATTAACTCTACCCCAGCCAAAATCAGCACAGCCTAATAGCACTAGGCAAGTGCAAGGATTAAAGAAGGAGAGCAGATGAGAGACATTTCTGTGTTATATGGTGGAAGCAAAAGGGTGGGAGAAAGGACAGAAGGTGAGCGGAAGCAAAGGAACCAGTGAATGCATTTAATCAATTCATGTTAAGAAGAAACACGCGAGATCCTTTCCTGGATGATAGGGGGAAGGTGCATTTGAAGCAGTGGTTTTAGAAGAGACCTTATGGATGTGGAGCCTGATTAAATTGGGAGAAGTAGAATGACTCAATTCAGTGAGCCTGAGGGCCGACCACACAGTTGACATTTGGAAAAGGTAGAGATGCTGAACCTTGCTGAATACAGGGTATGATACCCCAGACCTGCTCTCTCCAGGCTCTTCTGGCTTCCTGATAGCTGGAAGTAGGAGTTTTATGGGCAACCACAATCTGCCCAGTCCATGGAAACTCCTTCCTGTAAAGAGGAAGAATGATGGAGAGAGCTGAGTATGTAGTCACTGACAGCAATTCACAAGAAGAAGAAAGAATAAGAGATAACGAGTTTCAAAAAACATGGAAAGGAGAAATGGAAGAGGAATTAAAAAATGAACATGACACCAGAGTGTATGGAAAGCTACAGTCTGATGCCCCAGCATGCAGCAAGGGGAAATTGCTGTAAATTATGAATTAAACGAGATAATAATGCATATCAACTAATGAACTCCATAAAGATGGCTGAATTTATTTTAGAAATTGTTTTTAAAGTAGGTGATCAGATTTGAAATGTGCAGCTTTGTTTATTCAGTTATTTTATACAGGTATCTTCTAGATAACACAGGTGTGAATTCCTTTTCTTGCTCTTTTTTTTTTCCCTTTTAGTTACAGAACTGATTACAAAGGCTTTTGAAAAGTTGGCTTCCTCAACAAAATATTTCAAGTTCATTGTAATCCTTTTGAATACAAGATTAATTGTTTTCCTGCAGTAAGACATATTGAATATAATTGAATTCTGATAGCTTGCTGCATGGCTTGCTTGTGAATGTTTACACATGACCGATTTTTCCTTCTACAGGTTCATACAGAGTAAAGTAGTTGTGATTTCTTTGGGTTTCTAGAGATGGAAATCGGCCTGTTTGCATGAACTGGGACCAGGATGCTCTGCAGCCTAAGCTCACAATCAGTTATTGTGGGGAAAAGGTACTCAGTGGTTGAGTGTTTGAATTCAGCTGGACAAGTGGACGCATATTGCATGGGGTACGAAGCAAAAATTTTTAAGAGTATTAATTTCTATTTTGCCCTCTGCCAACTTCCTAATTCTATCCATGTATCGCGTGAGTTACACTGTAACTAATCCTTTCAGTAGGAAAATCAAGCTACTCTGGTAAAGTCCAAACATTATCTAGCCCAGCCCTCACTTTTCCTTTCTCTCTTGACTGTTCTCAGCTTTTACTGCCCCAAGGTAAAGAAGATAAACAAATACCAGAGCATCAGAATAATGGTGTTTCTCTTTTTATCTAGTGAAAAAAATGTTCCTGTCCATTTATCCATGGACAATGGCCAGGAATATAAATAACTAGCCATGCTGTCATGGAATACTCAAATGAAATGGCCTGAAGACACAGACCTGCTCTGCTACATCCTCCCCAGAGAGCAGAAATTTGCAGGGGTGGTTCTGAAGGACAGAACAAGCCCTTTAAACTACTGCTGCAAGTCTCATCAGGAAGGCTTTTCTTTATAACCACAGTTCCCTTCGGATTAAACACCTCCTTGTCTTGCATATGCCTTAATAGTACTTCCATAAAGAGCTTCTCTGTAAAGATCTACTCTCACAGAGGTGAAGTCTGTATTTCCCCAGGTATTTCTTTCTTCCCTTGGCAAAAAAAGAGTTTCTGGCCTGTCTTGCTTGCTTTCTTACTGTACCAGGATGGAGAGTCCTTTTGCTCCTAAGAAAAGTGGTCCTAAAACGTGACGAGCTCTGGTCAGCTCTGCTGTCTCTAAGGAGAGTTTCCCAGGAGATCTCATCCATTCATTCTTTAAAAAACTAGAAGTTCTCTTCTGAAATTCAGGATCCTGACTTTGTTCTTCACCAGACCTGTGTTCCTTGAAATGAGAAGCTCAGCCAGGGCATGGTCAGTACAGCCCAGGCTGCCTCCAGTCCTCATTTCTCTGATGAGTTCATCCATACCGCGGGCGCCAGGTCCAGTAATGATCCTACTCTGGTTTGTCTCATATGTGGACCTGAAAGTTTTTCTTCTTGTTCTCCTGGACAGCAGTATTTCTTTCCCAGGAGACATCTGGGTGGTTGAAATCCCACCTCAGGATGAGAGCTTGGGAGTGTGATGTTTCCTGTAGCTGAAGCAAGGCCTCATCGACAGCTTCACCCTGATCAGGTGGCTTGTAGTGGGCCCCAGCCACAAGGTGTGCTGTGCCTGACCCTTCATTTTCACCCACAGGCTCTCAGCCTGTTTGTGGCTGCTCTTCCCAGTCTATCCACTCCTTAACATCAACTGCAACGCCTCCACCCCTTCTTCCCAGCCTCTCCTAAAAACACCAGGTTCAGAAGCAGAGTGTCATTTCAGCAGCTTCCAAAACAAGATTATGTAAATACACGGTAATGAGTTCACACCAGGCGACAGAGAATTCAATGTTGTTTTTTCCCCTTGATCATATGCCTTGTCTAAATTTGAACTCCAGCTTTGTTGTTGGGTTGACACACTCTTGATAAACAAATATTGGGACTTAATGAGCAAGAGCGGGATGTATAATATCCTAGGAGAAACAACACACAAGTATCAAAATGATTCTAATGGACAGTGAAGTCTTTGCAGCATAAATGTAATATCCTACACAAAGAGTCTCTGTAGGTAGCAGGATAATGCTCTTTGATGGTCTAACAGTTTCTCCTCCTCAGGGATACCTTGTAAAAGAATCTTTGAAATGTTTGTATCAACCTATTTTCATATCCCTTGTCAGTTTTAGATGGTTCTTTTCAGTTTAGTTAAATGAATTTCACTTTTGACATATACTCTGAAGTGTAGTTCTACTCCATAAAAATGACACTATTGGGTCCTATATTTACTTTACTTCAGCAACTAAATGTCAAGTATATTTACTGTTGAAAGTGTTGCTTGATAAATCCCATATCTGAAAACTCAGTCTAGATTGTAAGTTCTGCATGGTTTTTGTTCTTTTTTAATCTATTTTTACTGGATGCAGGAAAAGTTCTGCGAGAGAAATTATGCTGCTGGATTTGCAGAAGTACAGCTGACCAGAACTCATTGGATAACTGTTCTGGTGATGCCCAAGAAGGCAAATAAATCAATTTTCTTGCCCTTGTCTGGGAAAATAATATAAGATAATAGTACAGTATATATATAATATATATATATAGTATAATATAGTATCATATTGTATCGTATCTATCGCACCGTATCGTACGTATCATATCACAATGGGTACCGAACCTGCCTGGCCACAAATTTGCTGCTGATGGTGCTTGCATTGCCTTGGTTAAAGAATGAAACTAGTCATAATAATTAGTCACCTTTGCAGAAATTATATGTTCAAAGAAACATTTCTAAGCAAGCTGCATCTGCTAATAATTAAAACAAAATATTTTCCTTAACAGTTATTATAATGTGTTGTAATAAGAACAGATGTTTTTAAATGAACATACTGCGTTTTAAAGTGTTGGAAAACAAAGCCATGCATCAACTATTTGTACTTGAATGTTTTTTAAAAGGCTGTGCTCACTGGCATTTTATAATATACTTCCTACTGACATGGATGAGGTTTTTTTGACTGAGTTGCACTGTTTGTGGTTTCCCAAATTTTACTTCATTTCTCATCAACAGAACCTGATTTTTTAAGAACCTGCAATCCAGGCATTCTCGATCCTTTATCTTCCTATGTTTTAAAAGTCTGTGTCATTATAGAGCAACTGTTGCCTTGCCACTGTCAATCTGAATTTTAGACTGGAATATTTTTCAGAGGATGTGACATTTTAATGCCTTATTCTTCATCTGTCAGATTCTTTTGGTTCTTTGTACAATGAAATATTCCTTTAAATTCATTCACTTTGTTAGAGATAGTCTATTTGCAAATGACTGGATTTTTTAAAAAATGGTTCTTACCTAAGAAATAGTATATCTGAAACCTGAAAAAGTTTATCTGAAAGGTAAACAAAGATGCATGAAGTTGTAAATTAGCATCTTAATCTAAGACACTGATCTTGCTGCTTTTCTCACAAAAACTGTGTCCTGAGGCCGCCCCAAGAAAATGGATTTCAGTGCATGGCTAAAGAACATGTGGAAGTGGGATTTACTTCATCTGATAAACTTTCTGATTTCAGTGCTCCTCAAGTCAGGCTGATTGTTGTGGGAGTGATCCTGGTGTCTCCAAAAACTACGAGTTGATGCATATTTTTTCATAGATCTGGAAGTTGTTCTAGGCAGGTTGAGTGTATCAGGAACCAAATCTTGTAGAGAAAAATCAGGCTGTTTAGGTGCAGATCTGTTTTAAATAGACCAAATAACCAGAAATATGGTGTAGTGGTTTATTTCCTTCTGTGGGATAAGGATTAGGAGAAAGACAAAGCAGGCTCAAAACTTTAAAGAATATAAAAATCCCTGGTGGATTTCTCCTTAACTAAAAACCAAGCTATGCTAAACCACACATATGGGAATGAGGGGTTTTATTTTTTTTAAATGTGATTTGGTTATTCAAGCAAAAAAAATATAAATAGGTATTGATCTCTGTGTGATCCCTTGTGTAAGTGGTTATTTGATATTTTCTATATTCATCCTTGCTTGGGGTGCAAGGAAGAGATGGAAAGCATGTTTGGCAACTTGTGAAGATCAATATAATTTCTGGTCCCATATCCCATATTCCCTAACCAAAAATCCTGAGAGAGCAATTTGTGGTCTGGCCAGGTAGCATAGCAAGCTATTCAAACAGAGGGTAGCAACTCTGACTGTGAGCAATCCTGGGTGGATTTTACCATTTAAGTGAAATGTTCACACATAATTGGTGCTGGATCGTTGCATATATTTCTTTAGGAATATCTAGAGTGGTGTAACACTGGATGCTGTAAAGAAAGGAATACCTGAAGTATTTGGCAGTGTATTGCCCAATTTCTGGCTCTGTGTTCACTGGTTTTTGTGTTCCATGTGGAAAGTGGCCCTCGAAGGGAAGGGGGTTGGGATGGAAAATGCTACTCAATGACACAGGAAATACCAAATGGTCGCCAGACAGACATGAAATACTCTGTTCCTGTCTTAGAAATTGTTAGATAAGATTTATATGACCTATAAAAAACTGAGACATTTTGTGTTAGGAATGGATACTGTTTGCCACAGAACTGGAGGGATCACCAAGGTCACTGTGGAGAGGAGAGAGGGCTTTTCAGAACAGAGCATTCTCCTCAATAGTGAGGTTTCAGCTGCTTCTTTCCCACACAACTGCTACCCCATTTTATTTTTTTTTCCACCATTCAGTCTCGACTGATTGATTTCAGCCAAACTGAGAAAGATGCTGCTGTTGAAAATATTCAGAGAGAGGCAGCAAAATCCTCACAGCAGCCGATTTATGTTGGACACTGAATCTCGTACTTGTAGGGGCTGAGTTCTGCCAGCATGGAAATGTGTTCTGAAAAGCCAGCATTTTGTGTAGTTTATGATCCTGGTCTTGCCTTTTCTAGGTAGGAGTTTCTCTTCTTGTTTCTGTTGATGTTTATGAATTAAGAATGAGTATACTCCTACAGGCATGTAATAAAATATACAAGAAATGCTCTGCAACGTGTCCAGTCAACATACTTTGCAGAATCTGGAGCCTTTGACATTTTGTAGCTTTGCATCTCAGCTCATTAGAGATTAGAGTTCATTAGCACTTTTCACTTACTTAAAGCATGAAGGGGCATGAAAATGGAAATGCAGAGCAGACTGGATTGCTGTGATTATCCTTTTATCCGTGGGAGCTCTTTCTCCCAGATTCAGTGTTGTTCACAGTAAAACAAAAGTGGTTTTTCTTCTATATGAGCCACAAATTTCGTTCTGAATAAACATTTTAAAGATTTTATGTGTCTAATATGTCTTCCTTTAGCACTTCAGCATCATCAACTGCTCCTTTATTTGCAACGTTTTTGGCTACACTTTGGGTGTGAACCTGACCCCTATGTTTGGATATTCTGGTGCATATGGAGACTTTCTACAATAGCAACTTTTTCCTCTGCATTTCGCACTTGGAAATCTTAAAGATTTTTTCTCTTCAAACTGAGCTTCCTACACAGACTGTTAACACAACTACAGGAAACCATTCTCCAATTGCTGTATATTTTTTCCTATGCAATTCTTGTTGGAAGGAACCCTTGATAAAGCTACTTTACACAATCACTGTGTGATTGGCAAGCATTTGAGTTTTAGATTCTCTACCTCCTTTTGGATGGTCTGTCCACACAAATCTTTCTCTCGGTCTGCTGTATGTAAACAATCTGGTTCTTCTCTGAATTATTTGGAATATTTTAAAGCGCTTACTGGAAAACTTTGTTCCCTTTAGAGGCAGTACTTACAAACCCCAAGGCTTTCCCTATGATTTCTCACTGAGGGAGAACATGGACACAAGGCTTTGTTACGAAACGAATGTATTTTTATTTAATCTAAACAGGATCAGATTTAGAAGCCAGAGAATGGATGAATGAGGTTGCCTTATAATTGAAGCATGTGAAATGAATAAAACTATCTTTAACCTTTTTTCTTTCACGCCTTTCTCCATTTCTAAGTTATTGTCAATGTTGCTGAAATACAGAGATTAAACTGTATATCCCATGTGAGGGATTATCTGATTTTCAGACAGAAATATTTTTAGCTAAATGTTGGTGTAACTTTAATTGTTAAGTTCCTCAGAAATCAGGCAAATGGAAGCAAACTTGTTCATCTCATTCTTAAAATTAAATCAGCTCTAAGCAGATACCCAACTTACTTTTTTAAGTCAATGTGTTCAATGTTGGTTTTTGTACAATTAGAGAATTTCTTATTAAGGTTAAGAAGGCAAATCTTGCTGTAATTTTAATTACTTCATATTGCATCTCCTTCCCAGGAAATTTTACTGCAGTGAGTTGTGCTAAAAACGATGTTAACCTACAGTATGCACACAGTAAAATGGTGTAGAGAGCAGGCATTACACCACCCATGGTTTTAATGCCACATAATAAATGACATTACGGGTCTCTTGGAGTTTAGGAGGAGAGCAGCCAGTTGCTTTACAGCACCAAATCCTGATCCCATTAAAACCACTGGGAGTCCTACACTGGCTTGGTTCATTCCAAGATCTGAATTGTGAATATTGGTAACTGTTCAACTACAGAACAATAGCAAAAGTATTTTCAGAATTTAAAAAAATAAATAAAACAAACCCTAAATCTAGAAAACAATAATCCAACACCCAATAAAACACCACCCCC
>VYXC01009427.1:1440279-1457270 GCA_013397175.1 Platysteira castanea | reverse complement strand
ACCCAAAAAAAAAATCACCCCAAAATATCCTTCAAAAGCTTTCTGACAGATTAATGATCTTGTATTTAAGTTGGGCAGAAAACAGAACTATCCATCTCCGGCTTGCAAGCAAGGTGGGGATAACTTTATAAAGATAAAACACAGGGTCATCTAGTAAGTTAAGGAAAAGGTGGCATAAAGGTCCTTTATGGCCTACACAGGTGAAGATCAAAGACCCTGCCTTAACAAAAGCTTGAAATAAACACAAATTTCAACAAATGGGCAGTTCTGCAGAACTGTTTGGCAGTTTGGCAGAAAAAGGCCAAATTCTTCCTTGTGGTAGCAATCATGCTTGCATATATGATGTAGCAAATTTCTGTTGCCAATGCAAATGTTTCTTGTAAAAACCACTTAATATCTCACTCCCTCCTCTGATTTTATGCCTTTGTTATTATTTTACTCTTGTCAATTTGCAGTAGGTTTAGCTGAGCTCTCCTGCCTCAGAAGTAGAGGGAGATTGTTATCAGTAGGCTGGTATCAGTTGTCAGAGCTTCAAAAGCAAATCCTAAATTAATCTGAATGTGTATCTCATGTGATTTGGAAAACTAATTGTTCTTAAAATCTTTGTAAGAAAAAAAAATCTATAAAGATTTGAAATTTAGCAGAACTTTTACACTTCACTGTGATGAACAACTAGAGTTCTTTGTTTTTTTCCTGTAGAAATTACCCAGTAGTGACTATGAAGTTTTCTTCTAATTCGAGATCAATATGCAAAAATGCAGCACCAGGTCTTGTGTTATGAATTTACCCAAATACAAAATATCTTATGAGAGTCCAATTGTTTAATGAAACTTTATTTTTCCTATTTTACAGCTGAGAGAGCTCTGTAGAAGTGTTTCTACATTTCCCAAGTTTCTAAGACTCCTCTAGTTTCTCAGGAAATTTAAGTCTTGGAGATTTCTAAACCTAAGTTTCCAACTTTTCTTTGGTTTTTGGGGGAAACTTGTGAAATGCTATGTTACATGATTTCTAGCAATTGTAAACAAATGTAAAATCTTGGATTTTTTTTTTTTTATTGCTTTGTTTTTGCGAATTCTTTCTCTTTTAAGACTGGGGATTTCATAAACAGACAATACTGGTTTGTGTGGAGTAAAAAACAGAAAGAATCTTTCAGTGAGAAGTAAATTCCAGCCCATTAGAAGAATGAGATTCTATTTTGTGCAGCTCTTAGAGACTGATGGTGAAGTTGTGAGGGAGTGGGGAAAAACATTATTGTGGAAGCCTGCATTAATTAATTTGGAGTAATTAATGATAATGCAAGGTATACTTGCTGTAGCATATATGTAAACAGAATTTTGCTTTAGAATACATATTAAATAAAATGTGATAATTTGATTTTCAGTAAGTTTACTTAAGATTAGTTTTTGGTACCAAATTATCGTAACAATTAGCAAGACACAAATTTTGTTTAAAGGCAAAATTACTTAAGTCTTCCACATATGTGGAATACATGTGTGGAAACATATGATATTTATCCCTTTTAAACAATGTCGTGGTTTTAGTACTTATTGTCATTTCCTAATTTTATGGTGAAACAGCATGGCTACTTATGCTGTAGTTGTGGCAGGGTTTAATTTAGAGTTGTTTTATTTATCGTTCTGTTGTTGATTTGGTTCTCTTTTTTTTTTTTTTTAAATCTTTGCTGATTATTCTTTTTGTACAAAGGTTATCTAAATTGGAGAGAAATACAAGAATTTGAGGCATCATATCCATGGTGGTTGTGAAAGTTCGACTGAGCAACATGAGCAAAATGTGCTTGTTTTATCTGAAATCTCATGGCAGGCTGGTCAACAGAGCAGTTTTAACATAAAATTTACTGTTGGCCCCGTAGATTGAATAATTCAGAAGCAGGTATGGAGGCTTCTAGTATTGGCTGCAAAAATGGGTTGACTGCCAATGAAGTTTTAAAAACCTTTTCTATTTAGATAAGTACAGAGAGCAAAGCCAGGAAAAATGGGTGTTGATCTTTAAAGGAATAATTTTGTCAAGCTAATATAATTTCTGTTTCATATGAATGGCTGAATAACTGGGTTGTTTGAGCTGAAGTGCTTAAGAAAATGTAAAATGTAATTGTGGTCTGAAAAGATGCATGAAAATTCAAAAGGAAAGAAAAGAACTGTATTGTTTTTGTTCTGCAATACTTTTTCTGCATCGTCTTATTTTCTGCTAGCATCAGCCTCTCCAAAAGGTAAATTCCCTGAGTGGTGGCTATGATTAGGGATAAGCAAATGTCAGCAGATGTTGTGAACTCTATTATTAGTTGCTTCAACTCCTGAACCATTTCCCAGCCTTCTGAGGCTTTTATCAAGCCACTGACAGGTTGCCTGAAAATTAGGAAATTTAGAAAGGCTGTTGGAAGATGCAGGGTTAAAAAGAAGAAAAGTCTTCCAAGAATGGTAGCGAGGATGTATATGAGCATTTGTGGAGCAGCCTTGGGTAAAAACCTTTTGGTCTCAAAAAAGAGCATTGAAATGCAATCAAAAATGGGCAGTTACCTTTCAAGAGCACTTTTTCAATTAACCACTGGAATAGAAAAATAACCGGAGGCTTCACAGCAGTTTTAGATGTGCCAGCTTTTTCTGTTCTTTTTAAAGGATCTTATTTCTGCATCTTCCACGTAAGAAAATTCTGGAAATGGCATTCTCGCCCTTGGAAGACCTTTCTTTGAGAAGAATATGCCTTAAAGTCTTCATTTTTTTGGTAGTTATATTTGTTTTTTCAGAGAGGAGAGCTCTACTTTTTCACTTGTGCTGGTTGACAGGGTGTTCTTAGCATACCCTTCTATAATGACCTTCCTTTTGCAATTTCCCTGTCTAGGCTGCCTAACATTCTGACCCTTTGTGTTTACAGACCAGACTATTCTGTAGAAACTTCCATAAGAGATGTTTTGGCCCAGAGTTCATGTTTTCTTCTTAAAGAATAAGTGAATAAAGCAAGGGAGGGGCTCTACCATCATTTGTATGATCACATTTTAGTGCAAGCTTAAGCTATATTGGTCAATTTCAACATTTTTTTTTATGACCAAGTGACTTTAATTGGGGTTGGCTTTTATTATCATTGTTAATGTAAGAAGGCTGTATGAGTAAAGCTTTATTTCTTTAAAGCTGATTAAAAAAAAATAAAATCTCTCTTCTGTTTCACAGAAAACGTGTTGGTCAGAGTAAATTATCTGAACTCATATGAAAAAAATGGGAATCAAATCAACTAATTTGCTAAGCATCTATAAGGAATCAACTAATTTTTGAGCTTTTAGGCCATGTAGAATTTTTTCATTGCTTTTTATTTTTTAGTACACTACTACTTTCAAGTTTCAGCTATAGCTGTCAGGATCAAAACAAAGTGAAAGTCTTTAGGATTTTTTCCTCTCTTTCAATTGGAAAGACCAAGAAGTCTCTTAGGTCCTGTTCTTGTCACAATCTAAGACCTTTTGTACAAAATTTTGAAGGATTTGAAGTGGTATATAATGTTTCTATGACTAGAACATCAAATCTAAATTCACCAGTGAAACAAAAAATCATAAGGATCACGAAAACTGTCTGATGTACCTTGTATTTCCTCCTGTGTGGCTCGAGGCCAGCAGACCAGTCCTAACATTTACTGGTCAAACTTGCAAGGTTTTTCACACCAGGTCATTCCTGTGATCTGTTCTGTGTGCGGATCAAAAATGTAGTAATGGATCAGAAGAATTAGAGCATGCTATGATTTTTCAAGGTCATTCATGTTACTTCTTTAGCAATTAGTCTTCTGACAACAGGCAAGCTAAGCAAGTAGTGTGGGTTTGGATAGTACATGGATATACTTGGATTTGCAAGAATTCACAAAATCCTATAAACAGATTAAGTAACTGACTGCATCCCACTAAGGATTTAATTGTGGTACATCCTTTTATACATGTTTATATACTTGAACATTTTTGCTAATCTTGCTCATACCACTTAAAATTTATCTAAAGACTAAGTGTCTTTTTGAGATGGAAACCAAGAATTTCTTAGCAACTTAGAGGAACAGAAATAGTCTTGCGGGTAGAACAGGAAAGGCTGTATTTGGAAGTGGGATGGAAGAGGAGCAGGTGGGAAGCTGATGACCTGCATGGGGTTGGGGCAGTAGTTCAATGCCTCTGGTTTTACCAGTCATGCAAAAGATGGTGCTCCCAGCACCCTCTACCCACTGGTGGTGCAGAGACAGTCTGGTTTGGCTCAGGGAGGAAGTAATTTCCTTCAGCAGCTTCTCCTTCATGTCTGTCTGGTGGATAAGTGGATGAGACCCAAGGAAAGGCTGTAGAAGCTTTTGAGGGCTACAACCCATGCCCGCCAGTGGAGGAGAAACTCGTCTCTCTTCACAATGAGTAAACTTACTTGTTCTATGTGCAAAGTAACTTAAGGTTTGAAAACACCGTGGCATCGTTATGGATTTAAATCTTACATTTCCAAAGGGAGAAACTCAGAGTCTGAGTGCGTGTTTCTCCTTCTCTCTCTTTTATTCCCTAGTAAATATTCTCTGTGAAGGGGTGTACAGGAGCTGTGCTGCTGTGGAAGGGCAGTCCGTCTGTCCGTGGCGCGTTCGGCCAGGCAGGCAGGTGTGCCGGTGAAAGCACAATAAAGGACACGCTCACACCTGCTAGGTTCAGCAGAAAGGAGGGAAAAGAGAGAGTTTATTTACATTCATCATACTTTATAGAATTATCAACTCCACAAGGGATTGGAGGACATGTCACTTCCTCCTCAATCCCGCTGGAGAAAAAGGATGCTCATCAAACTTTCTTTTATCACAAAAGGAATGAAAAACAGAAAAGACGGTTAAATAAACATCGGCTATTGTTTACATGAAACTGTGTGAAAATCTCTGGCTCCAAGGTTAAAACAGAAGGCTTAGCAAAAAACAGGGCAACAGGCAGGCAGGAGGAGCGCAGAGCGCGGCTTCTCCCGGACGCTGGAATGACGGACCCGACGGGAGCGCGGGGAGGGAGCAGCGCCACCTGCTGCCCATCCCCGCCACTGCCGGCCCGGCCGCCCTGCCACTTCCCCCGAGCTCATTCCCAGCCATCCCCGGCTTAGGAGCCCAGGAAAACCAGCAAGAACAGCTTGGGCTGCGGGATAGTCTTAATTAATATTTCGTCCTTCCTGTTTTCTCTTGGTTCGATGCAGATTTAAAAGCTGCCTATCCAGCTGGTGGTGGGGTCTTATAGAGCTTCTGGTTAATGTCACGTGTAGCTGCTGGGTTAGTGGCGATGAGGGAGAGGAAACTGCTGTTATATTTTACATAAATAAGTGTAAGGATGACAGAAATCTAACGTTTCAGATCCTCAAAGGTATTCAGGCACTTAATTAATATATTGGAAGTAGATAACCTTGGGGAATTGGCCTCTGACTTTAAAGGAGAGCTGCAACAATAAGGAGAAGAGATTTGGATAAATGCTATCCATTCCAAGCCTCTTGGGATTAGTCAATAAAGCTGAGATGCCTGATCTGTGAGAATAGGTTGCCTGCTGTGGGAAGACTTATTCTTTTGTGTGTGGACAAACACAAACTGAATCTTGTTCAAAAAATTTTTAAGGGAGTTTTTCTTTAAAAAGTTTTACGGTTATGCTATTTGTACAAGATGTTTACCAGCGAACAAAGTCCTGTCATGAAAACTTGGGATTTTACACCAATGTTGGTGGAAACGTCCAGATCCAGCAGGGTAATAACCATAAGGCTGATTTTCAGGGTAAAAATGATAAAAATCTCTTCTAGTATACAGCCATAATATGTTTTACTCTAAGAGGTGACTGGAAAGAATTTTATCAAAAATAGTTTTAGGTGTTTCTTGTGAGGCAATTAGAACTTCTATCATCTGTTACAAATCATCTGACCTCGGCTTTGTGTAAAAGACACAAAATATTGTCTTCTGCTTGAAGAGAGTGCTTAATTTATATAACTTAGAAAATGAATTAATTATTTATGTGTGATGGACATAAATCATAAATTTTTTTGGAGATGTGGAAATTTTGAGTAAGTCTCCCAAATGAATTATATTTACTCATGAACTGTAATTCTGGCTGTTTTTTTCTTTTTTTAAAATCCAGATTGTTTTATCTGCTCCTTAGAAATGTGTCAGAACAATTAACTGATACTTTAAAAACATGTCCAGATCTGGAGGCAAAGAATGAAAGTGGTAATCAAACTATTTGAAAACAAGATGAGTTTTAATGTCTTGCAGTTTTAATCTTGGTATGAGAGACTTAGCAAAATATCCCATTTCCAAATACTGCACCTGAAATGTAATTCAGCTTTCACTATTTTATGGGCAGATTTGTTGAAATGGTTCCCACTGAGTTGCTTGTTTATCTGATTTCCTGGGTACGACGTGTTAAGACATCAAAGAGGGGAAAATTCCAAGTGCAAGTAACTGATTCCTGGTTGCTACGTCACTAAAATATTTTTAAATGCAGCATATTCCTTTCATTTTTGTGTAAGAGATAATGGTTTATCTCTGTTAGGCAGAAAGCTGGGGCTTCTGGAGGCTGTCAGGTTCTGGCACATAATTCTCTCACCTGAAATAAAGGCTTTTTTTGGAAACATTGAATCCCTCAAGCATTAGTGGGCTTCAAACCTATCAACAGATTTGGCGCTGGTAGAAGTATACCCTCCTTACACCATGAGTGTTGTCTTAAAATTTGAGAATCTTTTTCATGTTCTGTCAGACCATAAGTGATAAGAAAGAGATTAGAGAGGTAGTACTTCTCTTTTTTTGGCTCCTTCTAAATTTAAAAAAAAAAAATTAAGTCTGAAATCGGGTGAAGATCAGGTTGAATGAAGTCAGGTCAAATAATGGTAGATATGACTATGAGGCTAAGGAAAAAAGCAGTAATGGGTTGTTATCTGTGTCAGGCCTAAACATCTTCGTGCTGTAATTGAAATAGAAATATGCAAATATTCTGTCAGGTGTGTGTGTGTGTGTGCATGACTTGCTGGTACTTGCCTAAATGTTATTGTCTTCATACTTCAATAATATTTTTCAATCCCAGCTCCTCAATGCACAATGACTGTTTTTCTAGGTCACTCTTAAGGAAGTATGAAATTTATTCCTGTCCTAAATGTTTGCCTGAGAATTTCTGGATTTTCAGTACTCCCTGGAGAAGCTTTAATTATCCCTAAAGAAACCTTAATGATGGAGATCATCTTCCCACCCTGGGACGAGGGTATAGAACTGTGTTGGTGCTTCATAAACCTCCTGGAAACTTCAGGCTCTAGGAATAATTGCTGTTAAAATACCTTTTCTGCCATTCACCTAAAAATGCAGAAGACTTCTTGCTACACCCCACTCCACAGAACTAGTTAAGATTGCCTTGTGTTAGGCCTGCATATTCATTGAAATCTAGTTGTTGAACAGACTGAGTAGTTTTTCATTAGAAGTTATTTTGGGGAGTTTGGTTTTGTTCATTTGGCTTATAAATGCAATTAGAATTAGCATATATCCCTAAAGCTGTAACATTTCTTCAGGGAATTAAATTTTCGAGTAAATAGAAATGTTCTGATTGTGTTCAATATTTGCACATTTAAATCTGAGCTTGGCTTTTCATCTTGGGAATCTCAACAAAGCCCAGCATTTTTATGCTTTAGGAACATTTGTGCTCTGGAGCTGTACTTGGTCTCTAGAATAAGTTATTTGCAAACCCAAATACTGGAAGTCGGAATCCAAACATTTTCCTTGGTTTTTCTTTGCTCCTTATGCTTTCCTCTGAAAGTGCTAAATAGATTCAGACATTTCTCAGGCTGCAGCCCAGTCTTTGTTGAAAGCTTCGGGGGATTTAACACACTTTTCAACAGACCAGCCTCCAGCTTTTGGTATGTAAATAAGCTGCTGCTTAGCTCTTGTGTTTTACAGTTTTGATATAACAATTAAGGAAAAATTACTTAATCACCTCCTGAATAAATTCCCTTTCTAGGACCTGGAAAAGTCAGAGAAGTTAAATTCTAAGCCAGTAGGAAATTTGTGCTAAATGCTGAATTATAAAACCACTGTAGGAGTTTGCGTCACACCTCGTTCCCTGATCAAAAGAAGAATAGTCAGAAGTTAAATGTAATTAAAAGAGTATTTGTTCCTTGTTACTTCAGGATTACTTGGACAAGCAAAATATAAGTAATATGGTTGAAGACACCTAATATTTAATTCTTTGAGGAACAACTCTCCCAAAATAATTTCCCTAAGAATTTTCTCAAAAAGTGACATAACATTTTAGTAGTCAATCCAGGACTGGCCTGGATTTATTAGAATTTGTTTAACTACCTGGCACCTACCTACTTTATAGAGGTGTGCATGGGAAATACAGTAGACTCAGGAAGACTTGACTGCTTTTGCTTGGATTGAACTAAACCCCTTGTTCTGCCATTTTCTGATTGTTGTACTGTATAAACATAAATCCTCAATACCTAGAAGTGATTATCAGGTAGGAGATTTGCTATCCATAAGAAATTACAATATTCATATGACAAAATTAATCATTACTACCTACTGTGACAATACAGCAGTGAAGGTCACTGAGAACATGCTTTTAATAGTTCAGTGAGGTAAAATTTGTAGAGGTGCATGAGCTAAATTTGTAATTTAACATAAAACTAAAAAACATATGGTTTTACCTTTATTCCTTTCTTGACAGTTGGTCAGGTTCTGTGGTTCAGTCTGGCAATAGATTTATCTGAAAAAAACTACAGAATTTAGTGTTTTCCTAGAGCAGGATGCCATTTCTGCAGCTTAAGCCACATTGTCCTTGGCTCTATGAACTGGACTCTACTTTTCTTACAGTCAATGAAAGAATCCTAATCCACTACGTCAAAAACTTTGGGCAATGGCAACTCTTGGAATGGAGTCAGGTTGCATTTCTGACTAAATATTTCAGGCCAATGCATGAAAGCAGCAACAACAAAATAAAGAGGATAAATGATGTGTCAAGAAAATATAACTTAACGGGAAAAACGGATAAAATATTGTATTTTATAGACAGAATGATTCAGGTGATGTTTATGGCATAGGTGAATATAGATAACATTATTTCAAATACACAAGATACTTCAGCTAGTCTATCAATTTTTTACTTTAAAAGTGCTTTTTTTTTTGTGATGCTAGGTGATATTTGGAGTCCCTGGGTCCATGATCTCAGTTTCTATTTAAGGTACCTGTGCATAAAGCAGGAAGAGTATGTACTATGAGAAAAAACTGGAAATCAATGCAGCCTACTCAACACTGCAGCATCTATTAATTTATTGGTCTGGGTTTTACTGGAACCAAAGTAGTTTATTATACCATTACCCAGTTAGATTTTTTACACTCTCATGCTTCTGATTTTCAGGAGTAGATTCTTTTAAACATTAATCTCTTTTCTAAAAATTGCTGTGAAATTCTAGATTTGAGCAACTGACGCAGAACAGACATTGCCGTTGCTTTCCTTGTCAAGCAAAGCACATAACAGTCTGGAATGAACTCTGCAGAGCTCTGCACAATTACCAGTGCCACCGAGTGTCTCTCGCATTAAGGCAGCCTCGAAGTGAGTATGTGAAATGAGGGTTTAAAAGAAAAAACCCATTATAGTTTCTGGTATAATTTTCATCAGCTCTGGTAGGAGTAAGAGTGGGTTTTGAAGCTGGAGTGAACTTGTCTGAAGACGCATCTGTATTCTGAAAGTTGAATAAATGTTGCCTTTTCCTGATTGTTCCTGCATTGCCTACCTATGGCTGAGAGCACAAATGCTGGAATGCTGTGCAAGGAGTTACTGCTGTGGGTGGTGTGGTGCTGAGCAAAAATGAGGATTGTTTAAAAGCAAATCCACACAAGCAGTGTGGTTCATTTTGCAGGCTCCAGGGTGAGACGAGCTAGAGAATTGTTCTTTATTGCATCTCACTTCTTTCTCTTGGCATCCCTCCATAATGTTTTGTATCTACTTAATACATTTTATATTCGGAATCTGAATGAGGCAAATAATGCTCTTCTCCAGCATCTCTCTGTGAGCACAGACACCTGAAACACCATGCTGCAAACACCACTTCACTGAGCACATTTCTGTGATGGACAAATCAGTGTGAAGAGAGTCCTTGTTCTCCCTTTCATGGTAAACAGAATCAGACCAAAGTAAAAACACCATGGTGACAATCTGTCAGTTGAGTGTTGTCTGCCTTTGATTTAAATGTTCATGCATGTAGCTCATACTCATGGTTGAAGTGAGTTATTATTGTCAAAGTATTTTTGATGAGCAGGAAAACATAAATTATGTTGTTCTTGTAATATCATAAACCCATAAATTCTGACACTGAGAACAAATGCAATTAAAAATAACGATAGAAATGCAAAAAAGGAATTATTACTGTTATAGAAACTCTTTTATTTGAAATTATGCCCACAGTCTTTTGTGGAAATACTGTCTTCTACGACAAATATATAATAAAATTGTCATAAAATATTTCTAAAGATTGTAAAATGGCTTCTCCATATTATCTCATCCTTCTATTGAAAGAACTGAAACTCAAAGAACCCTAAGTGACTTGTCCATGCTTAAACTGATATTCTGGAAAAAACTGATGCTGTGTCCTCGGTAGGGGCTCAAAATGCCTTCCTTTAGCCTAAGACTTAGACAGGAAGTATGGGCTGTCACTTGGCAAAATTAATAATTAAGCCAATATTGAACACCTTCATCTGGAAAGACCAAAGATTCGATCGAAAGTTTATTCCAGTTCCTTGAAATTAAAGCACTGCCTCAAACAAATCTTGTGTTCCTCATGCTAAGCACAAGCTCCATCAGAATGAAATAAAATTGCACCTTGTACATGGCCTGGCTTGCCCCAGCACTGCTTTGAGCTGCAGAAATAAATTTGGGGTTGCCCAAAAAGAGATCACACACTGAAGCCTTTTGTATCTCATCAAGAGACTCTTTGGAATAAGGTGAATTCTGGAACTGAAACACATTTTCTAAACGGTGTTTTATGAACCCTGTTTTTTCCCTGGTGTGTGTGTTTGTGTGTTTGTGTGTGACAAATAATCACATTTTATAAAGTGACTACTTGACCCAGTCACTGAGGGTCCAAAGCTCAGCGAAGGCTGGGGGAGGTTAGCATCAAGGTTTCATCACTGCTCTAAATATTATTACTTCCAGCATCTTCCAGCTTTACCTGGAAATAAAATGTTGGAGGATTTCTAAAAAAAAAAGTGAAAGGGACACAAATCAAAATGCACAGATCTTGCATGAGTGTTTGTATGGAGCATATCCTTACTCACGAAGATGAGTATTTTCTGACATTTTAAAACCAGTTTTTTATTAGAGGAAAAAAAACTGGGCAAAGATTATTTTTAACCACATTCATGATCTTTTGTAAAACTGATGTGTATTAAAGATTCACAGGAGTTTAAAAAACCACCAGAACTCCCCCCCTAAACACTCCCTGTGCTGTCAGTCAAGGGATGTTGCTTTTAATTCCCACTCCCTAGACTGTTCTGCTTTAATTATTATGTGTTCCTGTCTATGCACCACCCAGCTAGGAAGCTGTTGCCATATGCACTTAACAACATTAAACAGAAATATATTCTGATGAAACTGAGATATTCCTAGTATCTAGTAATTGTAAAGCATATGGCATACATATTCCTAGTGGCTCAGGAGACAAGTGCCAGCCTTTTTGATTAGGAGATTTCCTGCATTATTTCCTTGTGGAATTGCACTTTTTAAAGAATCTGTTGTGATATTAAGGTTGTTTATTATTCTGTGTTGTTTCTCATAACTAGACATCTTTAAGCATCTGGTGGGTGGGTGGCATTGACTGAGGATTTTGAGACTGTGTAATTCTGGCACCAAAGTTACCCTGTGGATTTAGCACCGTTTTTGTATAGGAGCCTGAAGTGACAGAACCCATAAATAATGCACAAAGCTGTACATTACAACAGAAGGATAAAAAGTTATGCCTCCTGTTAGTATATGCTGGTCTTCTATTTTAAAAAATGAGAAGGAGCCATCTGAAAAAGTGCAATTGTGAAATTAGAGATTGGCTCACAGATGCATGTGCATTTCTGCTCAGCTATGACCCAATGTACACCTACCAAAGGGTGTAATTAGATTTTTTTATTTAAAACTCTGATGATAGAGGTTAGATTTTTTAAAGAATAGGTGAGGTCCCTCTTAATCTGATGGCAATATTTCCCATTGGACTGGAGAGGTTTGGGTCTAGTTCATCTTTCTCTGGTTAATCAGTCACTGCGGGTGGACTTGTCAGGCCATTTAAAAATATCTTGACAACTTTCTCCTGCAGGCACCATGGTCATCATGACTCTAAGCTTTGACTAATATGTTCCATACCCTACAATATCTGGCTGAAGTGATGGACAGCTCTGAGCCCAAGTGTTTTCCAACTCACCCTAGCTAGGCTTAAAACACTGCGGAAATCTCATTTTCAGCATCTCTGTGAGCAACGCTTTCATTCTGTAGTTTAGTATAAATCATTTGATTAGTTTCCTGCACATAATTTTTGGAATGAACATATCTAATCCTTTCCAAAATTCTGTTGCCTTACTGTTTCTACAACATTTACTGTTGTTTTCTGCCTTCACTAAACATTCAGTGTGCACTTCAAGTTCTCTTTGCAGTAAGACTAATTTTTAAGGACTAACTTATGTAATGTAGCATTTGCCTGCCATTACAACCCAAAATACTGCTTCCCCCACATTTGCCAGAACATATGTTCTGAGGGAGGGACAATGGCAAAGACCTAAAGAAATCTAAACATCTAAACAAGAAGTAAAACAAAGAAGCACAATTCATTAGTGGAAAACCACTTGGGGCACCAGTTAGTCTAATTCTCTGCTGCTGTAGACAATTATAATCCCAGAGGAAGGTTTCCCTGGCAGCATTTCAGGGGAAGGCTTATATTTTCATTTTGGGCTAGAACTCTTGAAAAATATCCTTAATTAGGTCAAGACTGACTGAGGTTTCTTTAAACCAAGTTACAAGCATCTGCTTCTTCTTTTTCTTCTTTTTTTTTTCTTTTTTTTAATTTTAATTTTTATTTTTACTGTTGTCAATCTGTTTATTGCAGTCGGTTACATAAAAATTAGAAGAAAGCAGCTAATACGCAAAGAGTGATGATTTGGACACTGGTCTGTTACTTTACCATCTCTACTGAGTCAGTCATTTTTTGACCTTTAATTTTCACCCTGTCTGAAATAAATTATTTTCCTTAGCTTTGGGAACAGTCAGCAGCATAAGATATCTGGATATCTTTTGTAGCTCAAAAATATGCAATTCTGTAACAGCTGAATCATCAGAATCTTTGAAAAAGTGAAGATGGAATTTCTGCTGGGCTTATTTTGACACCTAAGACTTCTGTCTCCACAAAGCCAGGCTCCTAAATACAGTTCCTTAAAATGTCCCCAAGTGTATTTGGTTTGGTGTGGATTCACTGCCTTTGTGGAAAAATGTTAACCTGTTGCCAGGGGTGGTTTACCTTGCTTCCATTTCCAGGGAAGCCTCCTGATCAATAAAAAACACATGAAAAACCTTAAAATCAGTCTTCAAAGTTGTAAGAATGGAATGAGATGCCTCATATCCATGTGAAAATGGTTTGGTCATAATCTTGGAATCACCTCTGGTTTCTCCACATGCCAGTGGGACATACTCCAGCCAGAGATCTGGCACTCCTGAAGGCACTCTTTGGTTTTTATTCCATTTTTTCCCTGAGTGGTGTAGCAGCTCTGAGACCACAATGACCTAAAAATTATCACAAAGTAGCTTTGACACAAATGCCTACTCTTTTCTGACAATCTTTTACCTTCGTATCTCTAATTCCTAAAGCTGGATCTTATAAAAACCGTTTCTTTCTTTATTTTATATCCAACTCACCCAAAAGACTACCAGAAACACTCAGATACTGCAAATGAGTCTGGGAACTAAATATTCAGGGCTGCAATATTTGTTATTTGCTTTACTCACCTTGCCGTTGGTTCCTCCCGTCTACACTTCATTTTATATGGCTTTGACAAACATTTTGTAGATCAGTTATAAATATGTTTCATCAAGCTCTTGACCTCTGTGTTTGCCAGCTTCACATGAGACTTTGAGAACCACACAGTAATAAGCTGCTGCTTAAGAAATGTGTTTCATAAGGGCTTCTAGTTTTTTCTAGGGTGGTACTTTTTGGCTTTTGAATTTTGAAATGTTCAATGCGCAATGGTACCACCCTTTATTAATTAATATGTTATTTGTGGTAAAATCAAAGTGTGACATTAATTTCTGTCTTTGAAAAAAATTAAAATGATGAAACAAACATTCAAACTATTTCTAAATGCTAAATTTATTGATTTGTTGGTAATTAAATGAATGCTTAGGCATTAATGACCAGCTACTTTAATGTCCTGCACTTGCTGTAGTAAATGCTGTGTCTTTACCAGGGGAAGGTAAATTACTGTTGTATATTTTCACAAAGGAGTTAAGACTTTGTGGGTGTGAGAGTGCAAAATTTAGCCTCTGTGTCAGGTCGCACAAAGAAAACACTGAAAAAATTAGATTAGAAAATAAAAATACAACAAAGCTAGGTTCTTAATTCTTTCAGGAGATCCTACTGATGTATTTGCAGCTTTAGGTGCTCAAGTCTTATCCTGACACCTTTCGTGACCATGCTACTGATACTCTCTAAGTGTCATCTCTAAATGAGCCTCAAAAAGCTGTAACTCCTTTAATATGTAATTTTAAAGATATTTTTGAGCCCTAGTTCACTTATGGCCATTAACTCCAGGTACACAGGTGGGTGTTATTTACTCTTAGCTGACAGTTCCTTATTTTTGATTGTCTATTCCTCTAGAAATCATGAAGTGCTGGGTTTTCTCTGATTCTGGAAACATCTACTTGTATTTGTCTTTTCTTCAATATGTTTCAACAGCCTATTATTTTGTGTTTCCTGTGAGCCCTCATACACTGCATAAATTAAATTATGAGGACCTCATGTGACCATAAATTTTCACAATCAGCAGAGCAAAGCAATACTCTAAGAATTTGCCACTCCAGGCAGTAATTTTAGGTCTAATTTTCTCTCAGAAAAGCATTTATGAGTGACCCATTTCGTCTCCAGCTGCTCGCCATGACGCAAGATACCTCATCTCATGAACAAAGATTTTTCTTGATGTTTGACAGTCATTTTTCAAAAATGTCATGTCATCAAATATTTTTCAAATTTTTCCTGTGTGTGAGATAGTTCTGCTTCAATAACCTGTTGCCTTTTTAGAGATGCATTCCCTGTTTCAGTGGGAGAATAGGCAAGGTGCAGAAATATCACTGTCCTTTCAATTAGGGTGGAACAGGCCCAATCAAGGAAATCTCAAGGGCCTTTTGTTAATCTTTTCACTTCTCACTGTGTATTAAAATGCCCAAACGAAGGTACTGAATTTGCATAGAATGTGTGGCTCTGATTCCTCATCTGAAATTTGAGGCAAGTAGGACTGAGTCTCCAGAGAGAGCTAAGTCAGGCAGCATTTTGGCTCCTAAATAACTGTCCCTGCATTTTCAGGGTGTAGGATAGTTTTTGCTTCAGAGGTTGTGGGTAGACTCCCTATGCGGTGATTTATCCTTTGATGAAACATCCAGGTAAAGAAGACAGCTAATTTCATTAGAGAATTATTTTTGTCTCAATTTCAATAATCTCAGGCTTTGGCTTTTTAAAAAATATTGTTTCCATAGTGACAAATTTAAATCACCTTTGATGCCATTACCTTTGTGCACATATCTACAAAAGTATCTTGCTATGTTTTTAGGCAGCTTCAATTTTCAAATAATTTCTGAGAACAAGCTAAAATGTCTTTTCCAAATGCTTTATAGTTTTCAAAAGCTCTTGTCTGTCTGTCTAGAACTTGTAGGAAACAGATTGTATGTATTTTTTCCTTCTCAAACAGTGGAAGACAATAATGTCCTTCTAGGCTAGTTGGGATTTAGTTAGTGACAAATCAACAGAGGTACTTCTGTGCATGTCATTACAAACCTTAACACTTAAATAATCTGTTGAAAGTTTTATAGCCTGTGAAGTGCATTCTTTGTTATAAAGCTTCATAGGATTGTTCCAGTGATCCAATCACAGTCATCAGTAGCACATTTGTCAATAGTTGTGCTATAATTAATTTTTCATAAATGGGTCTGCTGTGGAACTGAGTGAGCAGTAACATGATTTATTTCACTGAGTGAAAGAACATAAAGACTTTCTTTTTCCAAAATACTAAAAATTTCACTTTATGGCCTATGGATTACTGTCTCAAATCATTTGTGGTGTACGTAAGAAGCAGAGGATGATTATGAGTTCTTAATAATGGACCTAATGAGTGGATACAAAACTAGGAGAGATATGTTTATGTACCTCTAGAGAACTAATGAAACTTTTCAGCATGAAAATTATTTTTTTCACACATTTTACTAATGAAATCATTTAACTGTCAAGGAGGGGAGAAGGCTGCACAACCCCATCTATAGATGTATTTCATCCCTGTGATAATATCCTAGTTTGTTAAGGTTTAAGTTAAAGTCAATTTAGGATTTTCAAGGTCTTAAGTTAAATAATTCAGGCAGCTGTCATCTCATGAAGTTTATTTTAGCACAAGTTTACTTGACTGGTAATTTTGGATCCGATTTCTCACAATTATAAAGACTTTGGAAGAGCAGTCTCTGCAATAACTGTTTGAGGCCCATGTCCCTTAAGTTTGTTCTTATGAGTAAAATAGTGAGCAATAAAAAGGAAAAAAAAAGCAAATTGAACCTCTGCCATTTTTAATCTGCAGTAATTTTAACTGCAGGATTTTTTTTCTAATTTTTTTTTTAATTTTAACCACACTTATTAATGTAATTTTGTCATTTTAACTGCAGTCATTAATTATTATTTTAAATTAACTATTAGCAATAACTTTGTTAAATAATAAAATTATACTTTATCGGATAATTTCTATATGTAATATATTATAAT
>VYXC01009427.1:1375133-1440170 GCA_013397175.1 Platysteira castanea | reverse complement strand
ACACTTATTAATGTAATTTTGTCATTTTAACTGCAGTCATTAATTATTATTTTAAATTAACTACTAGAAATAACTTTATTAAATAATAAAAATTATACATTATTGGATAATTTCTATATGTACTATATTATAATATTAAATAATAAAAATATTTATTGTTGATAATTATTACATATACATTGATTAATTATGAAATATTTAAAATGAAGTTATTAATGTAATTTTAAAATTTTAACTGCAGTCCTGCTGAAGACATCCAGGTGAATCTGTGAATCGTTTTCTTGGTAGAGGGAAGTCTGTTCTATACTAGAAATTTTAAAAATACTGCAATGCACCAATGTCATACCATTTTTAATGGTTTGTTCTGCAGGTCTCTGTAAAAGTGAATGAGGTATAAAATAATAATTAATATCATTAATATTTTTGACTACTAATGCTTTTCAAAGGTTATGCCACAGTAGTCTCACACAGAACACTTTTCTCTTAATTACCAAGTATATTTGATAAGAAATACAGTTGATCTGGTTTGAATCAACAGTCGTCCAAGAATAACTCATTCAGCTGGAAAACTTCTGCCCTATTTGAATCCCATTGAAAGTAAAAGTCATAACATTGAATGGAAGATGAGTTGTAGGCGAGGCTGGATTTGAAATGGAATAGAATTTGTACTGGAAAACACTATTTTTTCGGTGTGATATGGATTTTACGTGGAGACACCTGAGGCCAGCTCAGTTAGAGCACGGTGCTGATAACACCAAGGTCGTGGTTTTGATCCCTGTATGGGCCAATCACTTCAGAGCTGGTCTCAGCGACCCTTTGAGGTCCCCTTCCACCTCAAATATTCTGTGATTCTGTGATATATAGGTCCATGTGCATACATGCACACCTTTTTATATCATTTTCTGTGATTTATGACTAAAATATACAGAATGCAATTACAATTGACTGTGTTTATGTAAATGTTATGCACAATATAAGAATAAGATATGATCAATGTTCAAATATTTATTTTCATGCATAATGCAGTTTCCATTCAGTACAAGTTTTAACAGCCAATAATGGATATTTGTTCATTTTTTTAAAAGACATTTCCATTGAATCAGCTGAAATAAAAATACTTTTGATTGCTGAGCTCTTTCTGATAAGCTGAATTCCACAATGTGATTTCCTCATATCCTTACACGTTAGAGTAATGGACTACTTATTTCTCATAGGCTCTTTCATCACAACCTTCTTGTGGAATTGTTTTACTCTAAGAAAACCTTGACTTTAACAAAAAAATTTAAAAAAAAAATTAAAAAGTGGTTTTACTTGTTTATGAGGGAGAATACAATGCTTATGAAGTACATTCATTGACATTATTTGAGAGATTAGAAGTGAAATGAAATAGAATATTTTGAAAGAGAGGTCAAAAGTGAAATGAAACAATATTTTGAAGGCTAGGAAGCAAATTAAGGATATTTTGCTAACAGCAGAAACTTTTTGTTGTCTGCATAGAAAAAAAAAGGTATTGGTATAAAACTTGTATTTTTGCAGACTGGTGTTTTACACTTGATTTTCACGTGACATTGCAAAATAATGAAAAAATCTGAATGACTGAATCAATGGATTGATAAAATGCGGTATTATGTGATAGGTTGCTTTGGGCAGGAGAAGGCAGGACACTTGGTAGCTTGAGAAATCCATGACCTGTCATTGCTCCTCTGATTTAATTTTAAAAGGGAAAAAAAATAGATATGTTTCATAAATTTATTGGACTCTAGGTTTTTTTTAGGGCGAGGTTAAAGTAGCATGCATAATTCTGTGCCCAGGATTTCCCTTGATAATTCTTCTGATTCACCCAGAAACATTCCAAGTGAATTTCTGCCAGTTTACAGAACCAAACTCTGGATGGAGCCTGTGAAACTTCATCGTGGGCTCAGGCAAAAGATGTGACCTGGGAAACAGATACTGAAAAAAAAAATAGAAGGAATTTGCTGGCAATTTGCCAGTCATCACTGTGCTTGTGGTACTGACGGATTGTGTTTTGGGGAAAGGGACATCCTCTCCAAGTGCACCCCTGAACCTCCGGGGACACCCATCAAGCACACGACTCCCAGCTGCCACTCCCAAACATTTCCCAGCAAAATGTGTCTCTGTCTCTCTCTGTTCCTACCATTAAGGAAAACTTGTAAAATACTTTTCAAAGCTGAGCCTGAAAACTAAACTATAGCACATTTTGGGACACCGAGTCGTAGGAGCTTGCTGGAGACATTGGTTTATATCACTCTCCAGGATTCCTCTCCCACACGAACTTCCCTTTATTCTGCAGGCTATAAAAATATCTCTCTCACCAACTCATCACTGTCCTCCTCTCTCCCTGACACCTCCCTCCTTCCTCCCCTTTAGCATCCTCTTTACTTCACAGGTACCAATTACCTCTCTCCTCAGAGATCTTCTAATGAATGTGTAGCCAAGTAAACTCTGAGAAATTATTGTGAACATGCATTTAGCTTTGCAAAATACCTCATTTTCAGACCTGCAGAAGGGCTCCTATGTTTGAAAGCTCGTAGATTTACCAGCTGCTCTGGGAAAAGATATTTCCTCCTCCCACAAATCCTGTTTTGCATTACCAGCTTGCAGTTTTAGCCTTGTATGCTGATGACAATTAAAATAAGATGACATGTCCACAGAACTCACAATGAGGTACATGGTTAACATACCTTTGCCTGTTTGATCTTCCATCTCCTTACCAACAGGAAATAACTTTTAATGTGTTATATTTTTTCCCCGTGTATATGAACATCCATATTTTAAATGTCTTCATATATGTATTTTTTACCCACTTGCTGTCAGATAGTTTACATTCCTTGTTAAATTACAGACATGAAACTTCCTTTGATATGAAAAAAATAGTGGGTCTGCATATCTTTAGAAGATTTCCCAAAGCTCCTTTAATATTTGAGCTGGAAATCTGAGATTTAGGAAACTTTCTTGGAGAACTATTGGGTTTTTTTTCTCTGATATCCTCAAACGCAGAATATCTCTGTTCCTCATCTAAGCTCCTGGTGATCCACAGGAATATCTAGCAATACTTGGCATAATTTGAACTGCACAAATAAACTGAAAGAAAACTTTCCAAAAACCTTTCATTGTGCAAAAACTGCTTTAAGTTTACTGCAAAGCATTGCAGTAATAATACAAAGGTATTGTCTGTTCCTAGGTTATGTTTTTTACCTGGAATTGTTCTGTTACCCTGTCTGATAAGGAACTGAGCTACAGAGAGACGTGGTGAGCTCAGTGGCAGAATGAATTTTGAAATCAAATCTCTGCTTAGTCCTGCATGCTCAGCTTGGCCATGCTCTTTCCTTGGTGGTACATTGTGTCAGATGAACACTTGCCCCTTTAGAATCCATTGTACTTCCAAATATTTAAATTTGCATTGGGCTGGAGGTAGAAGGAGCTGATTTAGATTCCCAGGGACAACGGGTCTTGTAAGGGAAGTGCCAACAGTCCATAAACCACAGGAGTGCTGCACTTGGCAGCCTGAGGTTCAAATAAACCTGCCAGCTGATGATGAAAGAAGATGCAATGGCCTAGCATGGTACAGTAAATATTTCCTTTAAAAGGAATGGCTATTGAATACAGCAGGAGAACATGGGCAAAATAAATTCATAACACGTAGCAGGAGGTTGCTGTAAAGAGCTTGCTTTGGGAGACAATTCTATTCTGCAAATATCAGTGTGCTTGAAGTATAGCCCTAGTTCCCAAATGTGTCAGCGAGTTCACTGGTGGCATCACCTTATATTTATGATTTATTCTTGTTTTTGTCTGTTTTGATTTCATGGTCAGTGCCAGAAATCCCAAAGAATTTTTCATCCTTCCCTTATCTGCTTGGCTGTGAGTTTTTGTTGTTTTAGTTTCTGGGGTGGTATTTTTTCTGTTTTGTTTAGGTTTTGGTTTTTTTGGTTTCTGATGATGATCTTATTCTTGCTTTTGGGCCTTTTGAGTTCGTGGAATGTGTTACTGCACATTTTCTTTCCATATGTGCAGTCTAATTAAGACCTATTCTAACCAGAGTTGATTGGAGATTTAATTACTTACTACATCACTAGAAAAATGCTTTTTGAAAAAGAGGATGTATTGCTTGAATAAATAATGGGCATGTGTAAAATTTGGTGAGTGTCTTTTTATAAATTATTTGTCTAAATAGAAACCATTTATTTTCTTAGACAATGTAAGTTGGTTTTTTTTATGTTCTTCCAGGAAAAACAACCAGCCTGAAAATTGGTAAAAAAGGCTTTTTGTCTGTATGCAAAGTTTTATTTATATTATGCCTTTGAGAGCTCAGCTAGTGAAAAAAATAGGAACTTTATCACATACCTCATGTCTTGGAGAAATACAAATACAGGGTGAACAGGTGAAAGCAACAGCCAATGTACAGGTGTTGAGCAATTCAAGGACGAATATACGGTGATAAGAAAACACTGAATAGCTGACTCTAAATAGCAAAGATGACAAAAATCTGGATTCAGTTTGGTTATTGTTCGTTAGTATTTTAGCCAGATACAGTGGAGTTAGAGGCACTGGGGTCAAGGCTGATACAGAAAACCCTGCAATCATGTAAAATCAGTGCGAGGTGATTGAATAAATTAACAAGATGCTGAATTTTAGGTTGGTATTAAGGTTTTCAATTAACACAAACTCCTGCAAAGTTATTGTATGGCTTAGTTGGAAGGAGCAGAGATGAAATTTTGGGGGAAGGTTTTATGGTTTTTTTTGTTGTTGTTGTTGTTTTTTGGGAGGTTTTTTTGTTTGTTTGTTTGTTTTTGATTTGGCTTTGTTTTTTTCCAAGCTGAACTTGTGCTCTGTGGTAAAAGGTGAAGTCCAAGGTGACCTGGACACAGTGGTGATGGCACCACTGCAGGGCAGCAGCAAAGGGCAGCTCTGGGAGGGGCAGCAGCCAGGCTGCATGGGCACCAAAGGGAGCAAAAGGAAACACTTCCCTTCGTGCCCTGTCCATGGAAACTGAGAAGTTCCTCAAGGCAGAGGCTGCTGAGGGACAAAGCTGGGTGTAGTTGGAGGAGATGTGACCTAGAAATGGCTGGTGCTCCAGGTTTGCAGCAGTGAATTTTCTTAGGGATATAGGAAGCTCGTACTGGGCTTGGAGAAGCCGGTTGTTTATTCTGCTCTTGGGAGTTTTCAGGGATTCCCAAGATAGACCTTGAATAGCTGTGTGGGATAAAGGGAGAGATTTTTAAAGAACATATTTACTTTCTGATATTGGAAGGAACCCTGAGTTAAATATTCCAAGAAGCCTGGGTCTGTCCTTAGCAAACCTCCTCCCCAAAACAGACTGTGTGGAAGATGAGCTTCTGTCAACTTTTGATCTTGAAAAATCTATTTAAGTTTAGTTTAAATCACATTCTGTCTGTGTTATTCAGAGTGCTGGATAGACTTTTCTAGATCTTTTGCAGACTCTGTGTTGTTTCAAAACGTGTTTTCCAGCTTCATTGAGGTTTTGCCCCAGCTACGCCCAGGAGGAACCCGAACAGAACTGCTCTCTCTGCCTCTATTTCTGTCAGCCTTACAGTGTCCCTCTAGTAATATGTATGATGCTATTCTCACCATCACCAGGGACGAAATATTTCTATAGAATGCCCTGGAAATGAAAACTTCTGCATTGTCAGTGTGAAAATATGCTGAAGGCATGCATGACTGAACAGGCAAATGTAACGAGCTGCTGGGAAGTTTAATTTTGAAGATACATTGTATGGACTGACAGTGGTGTAAATGGCGAACAGACCTCTGCAAACATTTACTGTCATTACTTGTCACTGCTTGGATTCTTAAGAGAAAAGAAGTCGAGAACAGTGCTACAGAGAAGTCAGAAATAATTTTAAGTGTCTCCCAAGCTCTTTACTTTGTCTAAGAGGACAGCAAATATCTCTGGATCCCTTTCTAAACAGGCTTCAGACAGCACGAACTGTATCAGAAAAGCCTTGTTCTTGCTGTAGAGGGGGATTTTAATAGCAACAGGATTATTATTCCATCTAAATCAATAGAGGGAGTTTCTATCTTGTTTAAGAAAAACTGACAGTGACTGCTAGAGCAGTGGGAAAGGGGAGAGATGCAAATTAGACTAATAGCTAAATCTATAGCATGACATGAAGGTGTAAAAATGAGATAGGCACATTTGAAAGTACAATCCTCAGATTCCCTGCTTGCCCTCCCAGCCACCGAAGGTTTTATTGCAGATTGTGTTGCAGTGTTGTTTCCCAGTCATCCGAAGCACTCTGCCTGAACAGCAGCATCGACTGGCCTGGCACCTGTGAGCAATGGAATATTTAGCTCATGAGGAAAAGATCTTTTGGTGACTTTCCTCAACTTATGTCTCTTGATTTGGTAGAGGTAGTCAGAATGCACTTACTACAAACTTTTGATGTTAGGTGATCACCCGAACCCCTGGGTAGCCTTTGATCCCAATACAATTAATGTCTGAGGAGGAGAAGGAAAAGGCACCCTAGATCTGTCTCCAGAAAATCCATTCTAATTGATATACCACCATCAATTTCCTTTCTCTCATTTCAGCATAAGTTCAACTTTAGAGGTCTAAAATTTCCATGAGGGACTGAGAGTGCTTTGAGAAGATTTAGATTTTCACAATTAGCAGCTTCCTGAGAGATGAGGATCTGAGGACTTACAAACCAAGCAAGGAGCTGAAACCCATTTATCTCTGGCATTCTACAAGAATATTTTAATCATTAGCTCTTGTGTAGGAGCGGGTAACAATCCTGCCAGACATCTTGTGAAAGAGATGTATCCCTCTGTTATTATCACTATGTTTATTTACAGAAAATACTAAAGCTCCTGGGTTTAGGCAGGTGAATCCTACAGCCCAGAGATGTTATCAAGCATCCGATGGTTGTCAGATTTAGGGCACCTGCCACCCTGATGTTTCATTTTGGCTGGATTTTTTGGCCTCTGCACTGTGAACTGGCCCTTTTAAGGAGTCTAATAATCATGCAATCAGTTCAGATTACCTGAGGCACTGGATTACTTTGAGGTCTAGGGTCCCTAAAATCAGGTGTCATGTAGGCCAAGAATTGCACTGCACATTGTTGCTTTGTAGGTAATTCCTGAGTCTTCAAACAACTACTTGAAATCATAGAAGCAGAAGGAAAAAACAATTTAATGCTCCCTATCATATCTTCCAGTCAGTGCGAGGGTATTCTGCAGTACTTAGTGCAGTCTTCTAAAATGCCACTTGGCAAAAATGGGCTCCTTTACCAGAGAAGCCAAAAGTAGGAAAGACTGCTGATCTTGTGAAATGATTTTTGTTTGTTAGGAAAGCCCACTTTGTGAAGGCGAGGGGGAGGGAAGAGAGAGTTTCCTCCAACCATGACAGCTCCATCAGATGTAATATTATCCCAGTAATGATTGTTATGGCTAATAGTCATGGACAGCAACTTTATTCATCCTAGAGAGTGCACAAAGGAAAGCAGCGCTGCAGTCTCTAAGATACGAGGCTTCCTCTGTTAAATTTGCCATGGATGGTTGGGCTCATCAGTTTGCATGCATCTTTGACTGATACATCATGCTGGATGCTTTAGGCAAACACACACTAATTAGTAGAACAAATAGAAAACCCCGAGGATGCCCATGCTTAATGACATTGCCCATATTCTAAACTGTCTCTACAACAAATTACTCATTTCATGGCTGTAGGCAGTGCAGGTTAATTTGTCTATATCAGTTGCTAAGTTCAAGCATTCACTTTTAGCAAAACACTGTGTTATGCCTTTCTAGGAAACTTTACAATGCTTTTGAACAAAAAAGTACCAAAAGTAACAGACCAGGCCAATTCAGGAATTAAAAAGTAAGAGATATAAAATCTATTGAAAGTTAAGAGTCAATAGATGCTGAGGAATTAGTTGCCATAGAAAACCTCCAAAAATCTGAAAAGGACTAAAAACACTTTGAGGAGTGTTGAGTTAGAACACAACACTGTCTCAAAACAAAGGTGGATTGTGCAGAAGCCTGTGCAGTTCCTGTCAGGAATTCTTTAGTCAGGTAATTGCTTTTCAATCAATCTCAGCAAAGGAAACCAGAAGTCAAATATGGAGAATTAATCAAATTTACAGGCATCTTTGACTGAGGAACCTGCATAAAGCAAAGCTTGTTCCCATAAATGAATGAGGTGAAGATCATGGTCAAATGCAACCCAGGAGTTTATGATATTGCTGTAGTGACTGTAGTCACTTAATTACCCAAATGAACATGGTCTGTGGAAGCATGAAACTAAATATTCTGCATAACTGTGCCAACTCAAGGCTTCAGTAGCAAAAGCAGACTGAACGTTGTTGCCCTAAAGATGATGGAGCAATTTGCCTTCGTACTGGCAGCTTGGGTGAGGGTCAACCACGAAGGGAGCAGACTGAGTGGAAGCAGAGGACCTGGGGTATTACACTGGAAAGTCAGGATTGCTCATTCTCCTTCCTCCAGCGGGATGAGAGGATCAGAAAAAGCAACTTGTGCTGTAAAGACCTCTTAACCTTCCCTAATCAAACTTTTTTCTCAGCAGTGGAAGACTCTACAGTCAGCCCCAGCCACTGTAGCAGATGTCTAAGCAGGTATGTCCTTGTGGTTTGGATGTGACCACTCAGTGTGGTTATGAAAGCTTGACCGCCACCTCTTCACAGATGTGGAGGGACATTGCCCGTAGCACTGTGTTTGCAGCAAAAGCTAAAATCTCATCCAACTGTTAACTGTTTAGAGAATGAATAGTTTGAGGCTGTGACGGTTTACGTTATTTATAAGTATGTAACAGAGACTGAAATACAAACAAACTTACAGTAGCAAAGCTCTTGGCAAGGAAGCTATCAGAAAGTGAAAGGTCCTGCATCCTCACAGAGACCTCAAATCTTTATTTGGCACACAACATGATGTTGTTGCTAATCAACTTCCAAAGGTAAGTTTGGAACCCTAAATTTGCTAATCTGATGCTAACAAATGTCTTAGTGTGGTCCAGGAGGACTTCAAACTGCTTGCTGCTTCTCATACTTCTTGGGAGCTGTGCATAAATGCAGTTGTATTCATTCATCTGCTACTCCCCTGGAGAAAGGGGTTAGAAGGGGATTTGTGCCCTCTTGTGCATCTGACACCTTGAAAGTATTCAGGTCCTGCTTGAGGACCTTTCCTGCTTTCTCCTTCTCTTACAAAGCAGTGGAGGGAGGGAGAGAGAGAAGATCAGCATTTTAGGATCAAAACCCTGGAGTTAGGGACCCCAGGGGTCTAGGTTCACTTTCTTTTTTCCACCGTTGTAATCTTCTTTTGTGGATTTAGATAAGTCATTCAGTGTCGTTGCGCTTCAGCGTGCCTTGTGTAAAGGCAAATAATGAGCCCTGCTCTCCCCTTGCTTTCTCCTGTGTGCATCTGCTGGGATTTTCCCGAGTGCTGGAGCAGACCTCCCACGCTCGCGGAGGTGAACTGTGCTCACAGCTGTTGTGAGCACACTCACGCAGCCTGCGTCTCTGATGTGCACAGCGGCAGGCTGGTGTGGGGATGGCTCTCGTGTTTCTGGCACAGCCGCCTCCCCGCATGTCTCTCTGCCCTCCGTGGTACCCGAGGAGCTGCAGCCGATGCTCCTGGCTTGTCAGGCGTGCAGCGAGCGAGGGCTGTCTCGGTCCATCTGCGCTGGTTTAGTTGGTAATGTTTATCGTGTCTGCTGGTTCGGAGAAAGACGGGAGGGGTGGTGGGGTGTCGGGAAATTCTTGGAGCCTTGTTATCCCTACAGTAACTATTGACTTCGGCAGGAATGCGGGTGATTAATTTCAGGTCTGTGGGCTCAGCCCGAGCGGCAGCAGCTCTGCGCTGGGTGTCTGGGAGACAGCAGCGTCCCCTGCTCCGCTCTTTCACCAAACCCTGTGAATTCAGCTCGCCTAAGTAAACACTACCGAGCTGCTAATCACACGCTCTGAAACAAAACAGCACTTCAGTTCGGGATCTGGGCAAGATCANCCCAGCCCTACCCAGCCCTGCCCTGCCGTGCCCCCCGGCTCTCTCCCACCGCCGCCCCGCTCCCGGGCACCGCCGCCCCGGCGACAAAAAGTTGTGCGGAGCGCCGAGGATGGGAGCGCATCTGCAGCCGCTGGCCCTGCGGCTCCTGGCGCTGACTTTCCCCTTGGTGGCGAAGGGTTTTTCTGACGAAACCTTGGAGAAAGCCGCGAAATCCGAGGGATATTGCAGTCGGATCCTGCGAGCCCAAGGCACCAGGAGGGAAGGGTACAATGAATTCAGCCTCAGGGTGGAGGGCGATCCAGAATTTTACAAGCCTGGAAACAGTTACCGGGGTAAGTTGGACATCCTCTATATCCCATACTAACGATAATGGTGAGGATGAGTGGCTCTGGAAGTGTAACGTGTCTCTGCCTGTCAGCTCCGGATCCCTCTTGGCGTGTGTGTGTGTAAGCGTGTGGGTTAAGACAGGGTAATATACCCCCACGCACTACTTTATTGGGGATGCTTCTATGACAAGTGAGAGGGAGCTGGGTTTCAGTGTATCACGTTACTCCCAAGCATTCCTCATTAAGAGGAATTTCCTTTCTTTTATGAATCCTCACTACCGGCTCAGCGCTCGCACAAGATCACAAGTTGCAGCGATACAAAGCACACTCTTCCCCCGTTTACTTACTTCTGTGGGATTTCTTCCTGTCCCTTTAATTATAACCCAGTGCATGGGAGAAGCTTTTACATTCAGCAGGAAGGAGAGGAAACTCGGAGCTAATTGTTCTTGCCCTGAAATATGAATGTTAATATAATGAGTTAGCATATGTGCAAACATGATGCAGCACACTGCCAACTTCCCACATTTTCCACTTACGTTTATCCCACCCCTTTTTTTTTCTGGGTAAATGAACAGATGGTTCAAACAGGAAAGAGACAGAGACAGTGCTAACGACCACTGTAAATAAGAGATAGAAGCATTCATTCTTCCCTGAGCATGTCACATACAGTCATTGAAATGAACTTCCAAAGCACATTTGAGTGTGTTGTACTAATTAACAGGCAAATGCAGGTTTTGGTCACTTTTCCTGCCTCACTATGTAATGCCTTCAGAAATAAACCTTCTTGGAATGTGCTGTTAACCTTGTATTTTAAAAGCACTTTAAAAAGAATTTGGACATTTTTAGGTGCCATAACTAGCACACTTTGTAGGTGTCACTGTGGAAAAAAAATACCGGGAGGTTCTTCTAAGTGTTTCTTAGATCCAGGGTAAAGAGCTGAGAATTTCCCATTGTGTGGACATGGGAATCTTAGTATAGATAGGGAAAAAAAGGTGTGCATGTAGCATAATCATTGTGTTTTTTCAAAGGCTGAGAAATACATCTGCAGCAGTGGTTCACCAGTTTTGACCATCAGTCTGTAACTTTGCATGATATTGATTTGATTTTTCTCCAAAAATTGTTTTATTTTAACATGACGTGAGGAAACACACATTACCCACAAGCTGGCTAGCTGTTCTGGACATCAGGATCAGTACCTTGAGTCTGAAAGATTTCATGTGGCATGTCAGCTTGGTACATCTACTAAGCAGGAAAAACATGTGCCAAGTTCTTTGATAGTGACAAATGTGAATGTTCTTTAAAAGTTTTGGAATTCACTTCTGTAAAAATGTTGTTGGACATTTTCAGTCATCTACGAAAGAAGCTTCTATTGCACAGAAATATAGGAAGAAAGAAACTCCCAGATGAATTAGCAGAACTAATTTTCTGGAGATATTGGCATTAGGAACTCAATTAATAAAATCACATTAGGCTATTATAGCTGCTTGGAAGTGAGAAAATTACAGCTAATAGTAAAAAGTTAAAATGTAGAACAAAATATGTGCCTACATTTCTGATACTTAGGACTGAAGTATTCAAGGTGGCACGTTAGGGTGTGTAGACTGTTCTTTCAGGACACGTTCTGAATGGTTGGAAGAACACAAGTAAATTTTGCTGTAACATATATGTAGAGATACATGTTATCTACAGTAGCAGTTAAAACTAACAACATACAGAAAGTTTTGAGAGCTCATTTTCAAAGGCACTTCTACAGTCCAACTGAAACTTAATTACTGTTTTGTGCAAAGGATGGAAAATCCAACTAATAATTTTTAAAAAGAGATATTATGACAGGTCTGTGGGGTTTTATTTGTTTGTTGGTGTTTATTTACCTGCAAATTACTAGATATGCAACATGGCAGAAGATTCGCACAACCTCCTTAGGGTTGGAGCCAGATATTCCTGTTTCCCTGGCCCCTGCCTGGTTTACATTGGTTTACAGCAAACTGGATTCTTGGCACATTCCCTAGAGGGCTCTTGGAACAAACTAGTATTTTCAAGGTGGATAACACAGGAATTAACTGTACATGCAAATGTACTCCACAAAAGTGACAGTGTAGGAGCATCCATTTATCTTCATGACCTCGGTTGATGTGACACATCAGACTCTCAAGCTGCAATGACTGGAGGAAATATCAACACTTGCAGTGTGGGAATCAGGAGACCATAGTTCACAGCTGCTCTTTGCCTTTGAGGGAGTGTTTATGGCTCCACTGCAGTTATTCCCCTTTAGATCCATCAGAATCTATTTGCCCTAAGGGGAAACCCTGGGTGGATCTGTATGGATGGAGCTGTGAAGCCTTGGTTTTCCACCTCTGGAGCTGTGATAGAAAACAGTGGCCCTGGGCACTGAATAACTTCTCTGAGTGGGTATTCACCTCCTCTGTCTGCAGACACTGCCAGCAGTAAATAAGGGCACATTCTCCTGCCAAACAGTCAAAAATGCCTTCCTGTAAGACCAGGTCTTCCTGTAGGACCAGGTGTGTGGGCACACCATCCTATGGTCAAGGTCCTCTCCTCCCTGCTGGTTACCTTCGACCTTGGTGGAGCTGCTCTGGCTTCCACTGAAGGTCAGAGTACTCATTGCATTCAAAAGCACAAATGAGCCTGAAGTTTGGATGGTGCTACAGGGTAATGATCCTTGAAAATACTCAGTCCTGGCTGTATTGATTGTAGAGCTAGATTAATGGTTGCATGAGATTTCCATCAAAAAATGAGGTAAGTTTCATGCTATTAAAATGTAAATAAAATTGCTTCCACAAAAAGGCAGTAGTATGTCCACTTCATATGCTAACAACATGCAGCAGACCTACTTTCTGTTATGATATAATGAAATTATTATTCTGAAGAAGAAAATGAGGATTAGACTAGTTATAATCCTTGCATACACCTTTGATGTGGATGTTGTTTCTGGTTTTAATGGAATTTCCTCTTGTAGGTCAGTTCACTTTCTCAGTTTTTGAGAAAAGTCTCATTAAAGGTGTTGCACTCCATTGCATTGGTTTGGGGACTTCTAAGGAATGTTGAGCCTTTCTCTTTCCATTTCTTTCTTCTCCCCTCAACATGCAAACACTTTGCAAAGCACTCATTCTGTAACTATATTAGCCATTCCCACATTTCACAAAATACGGATAAAATTTGGAACATATCTTTGTTGCTACTTGTGCAATGTACAGCACAGGATGTGCAGTTGTGTAGGATGAGAAAAGTCAGATTTCCTGCTGGAAACCAGAGGAGAAATGGCTTTGATCATCCCACCTTTAGCTTGGGACACTGGGGAAAGAGGAGTATGTTGAAGGTGTGTGCCAAAGTACAACTTGTAAAGTAATTAGAGGTTTGCCGGAGGGATGGAAGCAGACAAAAGTAACTGCTGATATGTAATCTTCCCTTTAAAGTGAGTTCCTTAACTGAGATTTAACTGATCTGCGCAGGAAGTTCATATTGTTCAATGAAAGCCAATCAGTGTGAACGCGGTGTGAGCAGGACTCAGCTGTTGTTTAAAATGGCAGAGTTTAGCCCAAGAACTCTGCGCTCTTATGCAACAAAGAGCCGCTCTCTTGTGAAAACCAGATGTGGTGTGACAGCTTCCCGGTGCTGCCCGTGCGGTGCGAGCCTCTGCCGTGCTGAAACACCCAGCCCAGAGCCAGTGACTCCAGAACCACCCCCAGAACGAGCCCTGCGTTCGGGAGCGCTTGGGATAAACCCTCGTGCTCTGGTGCCAGCTCAGCGCACGGATGGTTCCGAGCACCGACAGAAACCTGCCCAGCTCAGGTGCTCCCAGTGTTCTGGCCTAGCTCAGGGCTGCCAGAGCTCACATCCCGCTCGGTATCGCTGAGCTGAGGTTGCACAGACGCTGAACCCCCACGGGCCTGTTCTGCTGGGGCGGGTCCCTGCCCGCCTGGCCCCTCTCTGTGTCCGTGCGTCCCCGCCTGGCCCCTCTCTGTGTCCGTGCGTCCCCGCCGCTGGCGCAGCGCGGCGGCCGCGCAGGGATGGACCCAGCTGAACCCTCCGGCTGGGGTTGGTTTGTTTTACTTTCTCGGCTGGATGTGTTCCCGAGCCCAGCTGAGAGCACAGCTGCCTGCATGCGGCTGCTGAGTGAGCAGCGGGGCTGGGGGAGGACAGCATCACTCCTCTTGGAGGAAGCAGGGATTTATTCGGGGTTGAAATGACTGCAACCACAGCAGGAGCATTGCTAACCCCAGGCATTCAAAAACTATGAGTCAGGCTTTGGAATTACCTTACTTTTGCTTTTTTTCTGATGCTTCTGTAGCATTTCAGATGTCCTCTGTTTTATAGGTAGGTATTTAGAATTTTGAAAACTGTTTGGTTTGGTCTGTAACTTTGTGAGGAAAATGAAAACTGTTGAGTCAACTCACAGCTGGATTCTCTGCTTGCATACATATTTAAGTATTTCTGGTGTAACTTTTTATTTACAGTGATTCAGAGTCTTTAATTGCATATGATATGGAAAAAATTGTTGCATGTAAAAGACCGTTATGGCAGTTAATTTCTAAGAATCAGTGTTCAAGCAGGAGTAATGTGTTCATCTCTGTTGAGTTCAGCAGTGTGCTGTTCTGTTATTGCAAATGAGAACCTGCCTGTGAGTTTTCATTTAGACAGAGCTGCAGAAGTTTGCAAAATTAGACTAATGGTACTAATTACTGGGCAGAAAATGAATTAATGAATTGGAGCAATACTTTGTAAAGTAAGCAGAAATTTTAATGGCATTATACTGCTACCCAGTTTTGGCATATAATATGTGAAATTTCCTTTCTCCCTCAGAGTCATTACATTTTACCCCATTATAAGGTTCCATGGAATGAAAAGCGTGTTGAAAATCTTGAGAGTTGGGGGACTTGCTATTATGTCACTCACTCCCCCAGATTTGTACAGGTGTTTGCAGGTTTATAGGCTGAAGCATGGCACTTACACAAAAAGTTGAAAATTGAAATAAATCTTTCCAATTCTTTTTTTTCCCTCCACATATAGTCCGAAAAGTTAGGTATTTGTACAAACACCGTGAGTTTTAGACCCAAATACAGCTGCATAATGCTAGAAATTTTCGAATAGCCTATTTTATACTTTTCCACTACTACATTTCTAGATCAAAGAGCTCTCCGTATGTTCCAAATGAACTCTGGGGCATATTTTGAAATCCCTATCTTTTAAGGGCAATCTGTAATTTTTAGCAATGTGATTCAACCCCTCACGGCCTGTTTGTGAGAGAGGGAGTCTCTTGTGGATACTCTTCTATGAGCGGCCCTTGTAGCTGCAGTTTGCTCTGAAAACTGTGGGTGGTCTTCAGTTTTTATTGTGCCTGTCAGGGTTGGGGAGTGTGACAATAAAGTCCTACAAGTGATGCTGTCTGCATTATGCTTAAAGTAAAAGCTACTTTAAAGCAGTAAGAATTCCATTTTCTGTCTCTTTTAGTTTAATTCTAGAATAATTTTTTGTCCTAAAATTTACCCCTGTTTCAGGAAAAGATTCCCATAAGTTGTTGAAGAGAGTTTGGCAGTTTCAAAAGTCCTTCCTCAAAGTTCTGCTTCATTCTGTCTTTCTGATAGTGTTCAAAAGAGCCTCAGCTGATGACCTTGAGATTATCTCTGCTGGTTAGAGCCTGGTGCTAAAAACGTGGATTCAATCCCTGTAGGGGCCATTCACTTAAGAGCTGGACTTGATGATCCTTATGGGTCCCTTCCAACCCAGAATATCCTATGATTCTGTGAACTCAAGTGTTGCTGGGTGGGGCTTGAGTGCTGCTGATGGCAAACAGAAAGATCACACAAAGCTGTTTTGCACTGGCATAAAATCAGTGATTAAATCCTGATGTTGAGCATGGTAAAATCAGATTAGTCAGCATTACATTATCTGTTCTCTACTGGTGGATCCAGTGCTGCCTTCCTGGTCAGGACAGGTGTGTGAAGAGGGGTGTTTGCTGATATGTGGGATTGGTTTGGCAGTCAGAGCTGGCAGGACAACCCTTAGAGGTCAGGCTCAGCCATGAGTTTAACCTTGTGTCCTGTTTTGCCCTGAGGATGAAGAGGAGGAAGGATATTTTGAGATTCCCCACTTCCAGAAGCTGGAGTACCGTGTTGAGGGTAGCTGAGCTGAGGCAGGCAATGTGGTCATCTGGCATTACAGACAGACTTTCTGGGTACTAAAATATGTTTTTCGTGCTGAGAGCAGGACAAAAGCTGAATTTAAATATTTAGGAGGTCCTCTCTCACATTACCAACCTCCCCCAAACAAATAAAAAACTGTCACAAAAAAAAAACCCACAAAGAGGTGAACCTCCTAACACATGTGTCCCCAGCCCCCAGCCACCAGCAAAACAACCCTACTGCAGATCTGAGCAGATTATCAATCTGCTTTTAAAAAAGTGGGGGTAAAATAAAAAAGCTGAGGTGTTTCATGCCAGTGTTTCTCAGTTTATGTGGAAACTTGGACTGAACACTTGTATTCTGGCTGGCTTGGCTCCCTGTTGTCAGTGCTCTAGCTTTGGTTAATGCCAGCTTAGAACACACACCTTTCAAACTGTGAAATTATGTGTAAGTGGCTGATTTCACAATTAATGTTATGTGTTTGTTATTTCTCTGTTCATCACATCTCAGTGACGCTTTCTGCTGCCACTCCTGCCTACTTTCGAGGGTTCACACTGATCGCCCTCAAGGAAGGAAAAGAAGGTGACAAAGAGGAAGACCACGCAGGATCTTTCCAGGTGAGAGAACTTTCCTTGACCTACACCCCTTGGACTATTCCTTACTGCTTGCCTGGCTCAAAGGGAGATTTTATGGGCACAGCAGAATGCAGACCACATCTACGTAAGCATAAATGTTTGTGGATGCTGACATGAGGACAACACAGCATGTTTTATATCCCATACATGTTCAAGGGATCAAGGCTCTTGTACCTGGGCTTCAGCTTGCCTTCCCACACTCTTACAGTTAAAAACGAGCATCAATTGTTTGAACTAGAGCCAAGGACACCTGAACTTTTTATCCAAAGCGAATGTCAAAATTATTCTATTCACATTTTGGGTTTTCTGTGCCTTTGCCTTGATATTTTTGTCCACTGAGATGTAGAATATGACTCTGAGAAGTGTTTACCACGGCTATAATGACTGTTTTATCATTCATAAATTAGATTCTGCTGTTTTATTTATGCTCAGTAGTACTTTACTTAATGAACACATTCAGTGAGATGAAATGTTTATTATTAAAAGGATTAGAATCCAGAGCGATGATTCACAAATGGGTATTTTCAGCTACTTCAGGCAGGGAATTTCAGAAATTGAGAATATACATCATATTTATGAAAGAAGGTAGAAATGATGTAGGTAGGTTTGATTCTCACATGAGGTATTGTTTGCTGTTTGACTTTCCAGGCTTAGAAATATTGAATTATATTGATTATAATTTACAGGATGTATAATAATATCTGTAGTAATTTTAATAATGGCTTCTAGGTGGAAGATCTCACTTGCCTCAGGTTTCAAGCTTTTTAAGGGAAATACTCAAAAGTTCCAATTTTGATGATCTGCAAGGAGAGAGAAATGAACATATCTTCCTATATTTCTTCTATATTTTTATATATAGCAAATATGATGTGCAAACTCAATAGGTAATTGCCCAGTGCTCCTGCTGAGTCTGCTTAGAGGCCTCTGTCTGGTTTTCATACATTTTGTAAGAAAATCTAGACTAAGTGAGAACTTCTTAGAGGTTGGAATAACTCCATCTTCCTTGAAATGAAACAAATTCCTATTTGGGAGAAATCTTTTTAATATGGACTTTTTAATAAAGTTCGGGTTTTAAAGAATAAGCTAGTATTGAAGGATCAGCTACTGCTAAGAAGTAGAAATACTGATGCTTCATCTATTTTAAAAGAAACTTGTCACCATTAATTTCTTCATTTCAGTTGTTAATATCTCTATGGCTGTGGCTATGAGAAAAATTTGGCCTGGGTTTTTTCTTTATGTCTAATTCACAGTGAGAAACTCACTAAGCTTTGCTGAAGTACAGAGGCATTTCGAAGTTGGCAGAGTGGGAAGCAAATGGAAATTCTACATAGATGGAAAAAGAAAAAAGCCCAATGGATCTCAGTTGAGGGAAGATTGTTTAATTAGCTGCATGATATGGATTGCAATCTGAACTCAGTGTTCTAATTGGCAGGTGGGAGTTCCAAAGTTTATCTATAACTAAATTTTTGTGTCTGTGGCACAAGCAGTACTCACCATGCTCATCCCACATTAGCACAATTAAATGAAGTTTATTCAGATGATGTCTGCCTGTTCTGCCTCTGTGGCTACAGATGTAAGATTCTCATCTAAGTATTCAAAGAATGCTTGCAGTGGTAAATACAGATGTCCCTTGTATCATGGCTGGGTGGTAGCAACCAGAAGAAAAAAGATGTTTGTTTCAAGGGTTTGCACTGTGTTTTTATTAGAAAGTGAAGATGCTAGGGGTGGCTGAACAGCTGTGCAGAGTAAGGGAAAGCTGTGTGTACAGAAACGTGAATGCCACTCACAGTTTTGTTTTCCCTGTGTTCAGATGGAGCATATGTCATTCAACGAGTTACGCAGTGGAACAGAACTCAGGGAAAATTCCTTAATAATGGCAAGAGACTAAATGCTGCTTTTGGACTGCAGGCATAAGCCTCTGCCTCCGTGAGGAGACAGGTACTGTTCAGATAGTAGTCAAAACAAAGCACTGAATGAAGCAAGTGCTTCGTTCACTTTAGAAAACTTTCCAGTATAACCAAGACAGAATGAAATGGAAGCTGACCAAATAAGAATTTCCCTCCATGACTTAGAGACTGTAAAACATTTGATTTGCAAGCCTCTGAGTGCCATTTTCAAGCTGTGAAGTGTGAGTTACACCACCTTTCACGGAGAAAACCGGACTGCACTCTGTGCTCGGGGCCAGACCCCGCTGGGGCTGGGGCTGGGGCTGCTGCTCTGCACAGCTCCGGAGTGTCAGGCTGACCAGAGGGGCTGTGCCTCGAAGTACTGCAGAGGAGCACGTGCTGGAGCAGCCAGGTGGTAAAGAAGGGCTAACATCGAGGTTTTGACACGGATGTGGAACACTTGGGCTGCAAAAGCACTGCTTTCAGGGGGGACAGTCCAGCTGGAGCGGGGGGAGTGCTGCAGCCCCTTTGGACGTGCAGTAAGCAGCTGCTGTAACCTCCTCATGGCTCATTTACTCTCGTGTGACTCTGCAGGTCACCAGGCAGAGTCAATCTTCATTAATCATCAAGTTGCAGGGTCATGATCCTGTAAGTAGCACAGCTGTTAAAATTCTAGGTTGGACAGGTATTTTTTTCTGTACCCTTTTTTGGTTACCCCTGTACTTGAGACCTTTAGAGAAATGTAGTTTGGACTCCACCATTCTAAATCTGTTCTCCTCTGAGACAACTGAGTCTTTAAAATCTGATTTTACTGTTTGTTTACTTAATGCAGCCAAGCTTCCTTTTTTTTTTTTTTTGGTCCTTGTAGTACACAGAGGACACAATTCAGCCTTAAAAAAAATCACTTTGTCTCCCACAAACACATGTTAAACAGCTATATTAAATATGACTGGGGAATTCAAGATGCCAAACTCAGCTGTAGAAATTTGGAGATATAGTGGTAGGGCTCTTACTTATGCCAGTGGTAATTGTGCAGCTCAGGAGAGCAGTGAGGCCCTGAGAAAGCTTTGGATATCTGTCCCGTTGGCCTCTTTACACAAACCATTCCCAGCTCCTGTCATGTAGACTGCTGATCTTTCTCTTTTGTAATGTTTAGCAACAGCCTGCAAATTGTTTCCAAGGCAAATTAAACCCGAGGGCAGCAATCACCACTGACTGACTACAGAAGAGTGTCTATCTAGGCCATTTTAATCAACATATGCATGCAGTGTAATAGATTCAGTCTGATAAATAATGTAGAATATTAGAAATGTAGAGTTGAACCTCATCTCATCTATCTTCCTTGTTCTCTTAGGAAGGATAAATATTCCAAGAAAAATTTTGGTGGATGTTTTGTCAAATCTGTTCTGAAGTGGTCAACAAGAAGAACAAATTCATCTCTCCAAGTTTAAACACTTCAATATATTGTATTTAGTAGAAAATTTAAGGAGAACTTAATAGTGGTTAGATTGCTCTCTTATGAGATTGTCTTCCTAAATTAAGAATTTTCTTGATACCTTACAAGGCAGGTATTCGGAAGTTTTCTTCATTTTCCCTGCAATTCCACACACTCTCTATCTGTTCCTTATTCAAATTTTCATATTTTCACTGTAGGCCATTTTCTTCCAGCTTTGCTTTTTCTGCAGTCGAGATTCCACTCTTATATTCCTCAGAACTGTACACAGGAGTTCATCTAGACCATCAGCATAAAATCATATAGAATTTACAGAGTAATCCTTTTGCATACCATAGAGTGGCACTGCTTTGGAGTGCCTTGTGTTCAGGATGAATCTTCTCAGTCTCTGCATTTTTATTCTTTTTTAATGTAGAGCTTCATCCAATTTATCAAGGAAGTTATGAACTCTAAACCTGTCCTTCAAGATGCCATTCATTCCTCAAAAATTGGTGCTATTTGTGAACATACTTGATAATTAAACACTCAACATAAGAAATGGTGTGTAAACATGACCCGTTTCCCTCATGTACAGTGATAAACTGAATCACAAAGACTCAAAATGTGGCACTTCTCTGTACTGCTTTGGCATAATCACTTCTTAGATTTGTATCTTATACCCCCATTTTTGTGATAGTTTAGTGTAAAATGCCGTCGTAGCTGCAGTTCTCCTGGAGGTGTCCTTTCAGCTTTTTTTGTGCTAGAACAAATAAAAAAATTCTTAGTTTAGGTCACTGAGTTTAACGACCCACCTGAGCAAAAGCAATGTCGGACAGTGAGCAGGCACAGCAGTAGCAAGAGTGAAGGTTTCATTAAAGGTGTGGCATTTATAAAAGCCTGAGGCTGTGCTGAAGAAGAAAACATTTAAAGAAAATTGGAGTAGTCAGCTAAGTAAGGTAAGTAAGTGGTCCTTTGCCTTTAGTCCCTGAAACAACAGCCCAAACGTGTCCTTTGGTTTTGGTCACCCGTTCTTTCCATACTGTTTAGTTGACTGATGTGCTTACCCAAGTATTTTGATTAAAAGGCATTTTTACAACCTCTTAGAAAAGCAGCTCCTCTAATGCTGTGTTCCAGCATTTTATAGGAATCTTACATCTTCTTGATACGGGGCATTTTGAAAGAAGCAGTCTTAAAAGGATTTTGGCCATTTCAAATGATTTATTCTTGCATTTATAAGCAAAGATTGTTTTATAGTTTTTAAAAGAATTAATGACTGCAATTATTTTTTAAGGTTTTTATATTAAAAATTCAGGTATACTTCGATAATCTTGGTGTTCTATTAGGCTTGTTTATTTGGGTTTTTTAATCTTGTATCCCAATATAAAGTCATCAGGTTGCTTAGTGAGCAGCTTATTCTGAGGTGTATTAAATGATGGAGTTTTCTTTAGCAAGTGCCCAGACCTTCCAAGTATTTTGCTCATGTTTGCATTCTCTACATTCCCTGTCCCAGCATCTCATCACTGAAACAGAATCTGTCATCTTACTTCTTAAAAGCATATGGAGGTAATGATCCAAAGCTATAATTACAGGAGTATTTTAAATAGGAAAGAATCACAATATGCCAGCTATAGAATCTGTAGACTAAGCAGGTAAGACATGAATTCTGAGTCTATATGATTGAAATCTCTTGTTCTTTTGCATTTGCAAGAGTATTCCCAAATTTTCTTTCCATAAGAATCACAGCAAATATTATCCTAGGCATAACCCTCCTGTATTTTATAATGGTAAACCAAGCTCTAGCTCACCTTTCCTGTAGGGTGGAATTGTTTAACCTTGATAAATGCTTCCACACATTTTTCTAGAACTCCAAGTTCCATATAATGATATTCAGGGATTAAATATGAGTTTAAAAATAAAAATCCTCAAAAAAGTATCTGCCACTGCCAGTTTTAGCACCGACTGGAAAATGTGAACACTTTGAATAAGATTAAATAGAAATGTCTCTGGTACACTGGAAAAAACCTCAACCTGAATCACTTATAGGCAAAATTTTGGTTAAGAAATTGTCTCAGGAGGTATTTATGCCTTGCTTTAGAACAGTGAGAGGAAATGTAAGAGAGTGATGAGCACCAGGAACTTGCAGAACAGAAGCAGCTCTGATAGTCATTCCTTACTACTGATGAGGCTGTAGAAAAACCAAACTCGATTCCAACTGTGCAGTTTTTTTACTTCCTTCCTTTACATTTTTGTTCTGGTTTCAGCTCGTGCTGTGAATGAGACAAAAAAAATCTCTTTGTCCTAATGTTTTTCAGGTTTTGCATGACTCAACTCTGGTTAGCTGCACCTTGGGTGCTCCCCAAGGCTGCTGTGTCTTGTAGGAATGAATGATTCAAACCATAACATTTCACAGCCAAATTCAGAAAATATAAGAAATTTCTGAATACTGTTTTGTTATGTATTTCATTGCAGTGGATCTTTGAACTACTAACATAGGTAAAAAGAGGAAATCAGTATTAAATTGTACTGGCAATGTAACTTAGTTCACTGCTGAACAAAACCAGGATCCAGTCTCCTAGGCTGGGCCCACTCTTCTGTTGACAACTTGTTACTCTCAGCTTTGCTGGAGTGCCTGTTCTAAGGGTTTTCTTGCTATGTCACTACCATCACTTTTAAAATGAAAACTTTCTTAGTTAATTTGGCTTTAGTTTCTCTCCTGACATTTCTTTTTTTTCGCCCTTTCCCTATTTCCCTGCTTGGCTGTGGAAAAAAAACATCTAACTTCTGGCCATATAATAGTTAGTCCTCTTTCTTTAATCTAATCTAATTTTTCTCTTTTCTTTATGTTTTTTTCAATATCTGCATTTTTTTAATACTTTTTGTTGAGAACGAATTCAATGATGATTGTGTCTCAGTAAGACCTTATGTTTTTTGGAAAGGGTTAGGCCTAAACAAATATTTAATTTGTGATGATTCAAGTCCTGTTTTGGAAAAAACCCAGCCAAAACACAAAGCAAAGAAACCCTATAAAAACATAAAACTAAAAACAGGAAGCATGACTTTTGAGATTGGTTAGCTAAAACTCCAGACTCCTCTTCGGATCCAAGGCTTATCAAAGCTGAGTTATCTCAGAAGTGTAACTTCTACCCTGCCTTGCCCGCTGTCAATGCAGCAGAGCCAGACTACGTCATGGTAAAATATCAGAGCTGCCTAATTAAATCTCCTGTTCAAGAAAAATATCTATTCGTTTATTCTGTTCTTTGGATTAGCATTAAATTGCAAGACTTCCTGGTTCTAAGAGTCTTCCAAAGAGACTCATTAAAGAATTGTTTCCTAGAATTTGGCACGGACACTTAACAAATCAATCCTCAAGAGAGGAAATTACACTGGAAGCACTGTTCTCTTCCGCCTTGGTGATTCCAATCCACTCTTCAGACATATCACTGTTCAGAGTCCCATTCTGGGCCTCTCGGGGTTTTGGATTATTTGATGCCTGAAGAGGGTTCTCTGTTCAGGTCTTGCTTCCAGTCCAGAAGCCAGTTTTGCATTTGCAATTGTTTCACCCTGAGACAAAGTCTGGTTCTTGGAAGTGTGGATCCCTCCAACTCTGTTTTTTAATCAGTAAAATCTGTGTTCTTCCCTGGGCAGTGCTTAAGTGGACATATCTGTCTCAGTGACTCTAAAGGGATTTACTTCGTATATCCCTTTATTTCCAGCCCAGGTAAACTGCCTAACTCATTGTTATTCCCCTCTTAGATAATCTTTCTTCAGATGGTGACGCCTGGGCCATACGACATTTTAGTAGAGATATTTAACCCCTCTGGCAACAGTCAGATGTTTTACAGTTGCCATCTGGCAGCTGTCATGTGTTATAACTCTAGATGTAGGTAAGCTCCAGGTTCATTGAAACATCTATTCAGCAGCTCTTTCTTCATTTATAGTGTTGCCGTTAGGCTTTCCTTCCTAGATTTCCATTTTTGTCACCTGTAATTCACCAGTTTCATCTAAGGCGGTCATCAATTACTCCAGTTTGTATCTCTACTGAGAGAGATCAGCACGCTTATCTCTCAGCTCCTCTCCCTTCCTGAATCTCCAAGAATTACCTCGGATGTAGTTGGCCATTCTGCAGCATCAGGAAACTTTCAGCATGTCAGTTCCAATCAATGGGACTTAGAGCAAGTGTTTTTAGTTTGCACTTCCACTTTGCATCAGGTTAGAAAACATTTATCAGGTATTCCCTCCTGATCTGGACTGTTTGAGCTATCACTGCCTGTAATCCTCACTGTGATAATATGGATCTGGACATGCGTGCTACCCTCAGAATCACACAGGGCTTTAAAAGGAAGAGTTATTCTGGGAAAATGTGTTTATTCCTCCACTTCTCTCCAAATGAGCACTGTTGGCTTCCAGCCTACAATGACAGGCTATGGACATATGGAATTATGTCTGTACCTGAGAGTCTTTTCTCATGATGTGTTTTCTTTTCCCATCGTGTGAGTTGAGACAGTGGGGGTGGAGAGGAGAAGGGCAAATGAAGGAGATGATAAAGACTTGACAGTTGTCAGCTTGACAATTTCTCCAGGTTACAGGGACTATAAGAAAATCCTGTTGTCAGTCCTCTGGACTTTTGAAGGTACTCAGATGCCAGTAGAAAGTCTCTCAATTAAACTTAAAAGTTGGTCTTTCTTTTATTCTTTTTTTGTAGTTTTTTTCTGTTTGTGTTTTTTTTTTTTTCCCTTCCACTGTGTTAAGAGAGGCTTTGGTGGCTTAGAAGCAGAATGGCTCTTTTAAATTCAGGAGTTTACCTCCCTGACTCACTCACGAATGGCTGCTGTAGGCAAAATCCTTCCTCCAGGCTTCCTTCCTCATAGTGAAGTGAGGCAGGTCACTTCTCACTGCAGCTCACTGCTGAATTAATTGCTGCTAGACTAAAAGTACTGCTCGCTATGCCTGTTGTCTTGAGAACTGCTTGCTGAATTCAGAAGGCACTTTTGCATTATTAAAGTGACAATATTTTTAGCTTCCATTATTCTAGACTGCATACGTAGCCTTCTCAGACCTGGCTGTGGACTACCCCAACAGTCCTCCTCCTTTGCAACTCTTCCCTTTATAGTGATGGCAGTGACCTCTCAGTGTTTGCCAAGGGATACTGTTTCAACCTCCATTGCTGCTTGGAACATTTGTAATTGATTATTGTCTTTGCTGTGATAGCTCTTTCTCATGACCTAACAACCCAGGCTCATTAGTCACCTGATCACAGTGTATTTATCCTAACTCAGAATGATATAAGACCTCGTCAGGAAACGACCATATCTTTTGATTCTGGTGCATTCAACATGTTTGCATTTTGGTGCTTTATCTTAACATACCTTCAGAGATGGGTTTTGTCATTTCACTTCGTGCAGTGATGAGTGGAAATCCGTAACCGTGTCCTCAGAATGATGTGCAAGGACTCACACTACTGAAAAATATGCCCTCTCATCCTAATCTCATCAGATTTTTTGCTTCAGTGCTAGTCTTTACTCAAGAGACTTTGCAGACATGTTTCTCATCAGGATGCTTTGTATTTCTTTGGTCTGTTTTCTCAGAAAACTGTGCAGCAAGGCTGGGCTGTAGCTTTAAGAAGTGTTTGATCCCTGACCAGGTTGAGGCTATTTGGAGTCTCAGACCAAAAACGCCACACAGTGTTGCTCTTTCTTTCATACTTTTACAGAACTTGTGTCACCCAGCACAATGCTGGATTGCTTCAAGGTAAAGTGACCTTGTTCATCTCTGTGAACTCTTGGATTGTAAGGGTACCTCTAGCTGAAAGTACTTACACAAAAGGTTCTCTTCAGACATACAGACCAAATTCAGGCATCAGAATTTCTCCTGGTCTGTTATCTCACATCCTGATTTTCTTCAGTCTTTGCTGTCCACTCCAACCAACCTCTGCTTAATTATCACCTGAATGAGGTGCCCTTCCCTTAGAATAAAGAGTTCAGGAAGCATTTGGACAATGCTATTGGGCACATGGTATGACTCTTAGGGAGAGTTCTGTGCAGGGCTAGGAGTTGGACTCAATAATCCTTGTGAATCCCTTCCATCTCAGCATGTTCTGTAATTCTGTGACCTTTCAGCTAGTCACTTGCACTGATCCCAGCCTGTCCCCTGAATCTTGATCTGTGTGGATTTCCTGAGTATGGTCACTGCTGCTCTAAGAGCACTGGTTTCATGGATGGTTTCTCGCCTGCTAAATTGTTCTCTGACAGAGTTGCTGTGCTGCTTGTGCAGGACTGTCAAACTAATCAGTCAGGAGATTTGGCTTTCACTTCAAGCAGGAGATGAGGTTGTCTCCACTTTGCTCCTTCTCTGAGTAGCTGCTTTCACTCTGTCCTTTCTCAATATAAGGAGCCCTCTTGCCTCCTGCATTGGCTGAACCAGGTCCTTTCCTCAACCTGTCATTTTTGTGCGTCTCTAGCAGGGAAACACCAGAGTGTTGCCCTGCTTGTTTCTTTACCCTTCAGAGTTTACACTTTTGGAGTCAGATTTTCACACACTTTCATGTAAATAATAGACAATGTTTACTTAACTGTTCTTTCTGTTTTTCATTCCTTTGGGTGAGGGAAAGTTTGACGAGCATTTCTTTTGTCCACTGAATGGAAGAAGAGATAACACTGTCCCTCCAATCTCTTGTGGAATCGAGAAATCTATAAATACAATGATCTCAAATAAACTCAGTTCTTCTTCTCTTTCTATTCAGCTCAGGTGTGAGAGTGGTTCTTTCTTGTGTCCTACAGTGACACCAGAGAACAGCCATGAGTAGATCTGACCTCACCACAGACCCTTCTGAGTCGGGTTGTTCCTCAAGCACGGTATGGATCTTCCCATTCCGGATACCATCAGGACAGCTACATCAGGACCAGCTTATAAGAGTTTGGCTTACTAATCAAGCTCTACAAAATCAAGGATTTATCTGGAAATAACGTACCACTTGCCACTATTGTTACATAGTTTTGTTTTCTGAAATGATTCTTTACTCCTACTCCAAGTAGCTGTGCTTCTGGAAGGACCTGTTATTGGGAGTTGCCCAAAGTGGAAATCTACATGTGAACAATCATTGGAAGGGGACAGAAAATTTTCTTGTAATTGTGCTCCTCAGAAGAGGCTTGCACTTTTTTTTTACCTATTTTTCTCAAACCATCCCCCATCTGCTCTGTTTTCTCTCCTTTTTCACTTGCTGTGAGAGAAACAGAAAGTCATACATTCAGCTTCACTTTTCTCATGGTTGTATAAGAGGCAGGATATGAATGTACACAACATGTTCTGCAAAACCAGAATTTTCTGGATTGGGTACTGCTGGTTTCAACTGATATAGACAAGTGACTATATCATGAATACAGATAAAGGCAAGATATTTAAACAAGCCGTAATTACTGGTAATCTGTTGAACTCTTGGTAAAAAAATAATTATTTTACCAAATAAATTCCCAAGCAATATATGCCAGGAAATACTTTGTATTTTTTATGCATAGTTACTTTTGACTCTTAAAACAGCATTGAAATTAATTTTTAGATAAGAATAAATCAAGAATAATGAAGAAATTCCCAATCCAGTTGCACAAAAGCTGACGTTTGGCTCTTGGGAATGCTTTTCACAGTAGTCAGTAATTAGAAAGGGAAATTCCCTACTGGTATAGAGCTACCATTTTGTTCCCCATTCCTGCATTGTTGCTGGGGGTAGGGTTATTATGCAATCCCTGGCAAGCTCATCCTACCAGACTGCTTACTAATTTGTAGGCTGTAGGTGTAAATTGAAAAGCCTTCATCCTGCTTCTGTTTACTTCACAGATTGAACTGGGCTCCAATTATTCTCATCTATATGAATTGAGGCACTGTTGCTGCTCTTGCCTCTTTTTTCTCCTTGTGGGTGGGCACAGTTCATTTGAACCTGCTTTGCTTCTCAAAAGAAACATTTGAAAGAGTGAGTATGTAAGAGGTAGCTTTGGTACTTAGTGTTCTCTAACTTTAATGATTATATATCTCAAACAGTCAGTAGTGTGGTAGAGGTTCCTTAGGGCATTGCCAGTGTTTATTCATTATTTGTCAGGCACACATCAGGGTTTTGTTCTCCTAGAACTCATTTAATTTTTTTCTTTTTTTTTTTCTTTCTTCCTACTCATTTCAGCTGTATGAGTAAAGTTGACTCTGCTTGTATGGGAGACTTAATTATACCTGTTATTGCTCTCTTTAGCCTGTTTATCACAAACTTATTTTAGCTAACAGACTGCTTTTAAATAGGAAGAATACAGAGTAGGGGAGATAAGGGACATAAACTAGCAAACAAATAATGGAAATGGAGAAATACTTTTCCCTACAGTCTCTCTTGAGCAATAGGTCACTTTCATAGAAAAATGAACTCCCTACTTTATAGCATTACATGAGGAATGGTTTCTGGAAGCTTCAGGAAGGTATTTTAAATGGTTGCTAAGGCAGCAGTTTGCCTCTTATTTCTATCCTCTCTCTCTGGCCTCTCTTTACATGATAGTGTGGGAATCCCACATGTAGGAGTAAAGGAAAAACCTCCAGTCACTAAATCACCTCCCCCCAGCACTAATCCTTCCTGTTAAGAAAATCTGCCCACACATTGTGATAAATCCCAGATTAAGACAATCATAAATGTTTTCTGTATTAGCTGCATGCAGAGGAGCAGTGGGGTTTTTGACTGTGCAAAGTTTCTTGGCTTCCTTTAGAATCTTTCAGTAACCCAGTTTTATTGTCCATAAAGGTTATACAAAGTGCTTTTGTGAATTAGAATTGGGTTATGATATATTTAGACACTGGGTTTATATAATGGCCTTAGCTTCAATACCGTGTGCTCCAAACAATAATTTCTGAGACACCTGTGTAAGATTTCCCCAAAAGATGAAAAAGACCCATATGGTACCTTCTCCAAACTCGCTTTTTCTCTGTATTTTTTTTTCCTTTTAGTTCATCTGATGTTCCACTGATTACATTTCTTACAAAATGAATTAAACCCACATTCTAAACAGCCAGCTTTATATGTGGTGCAGATGTTATGCAACTGGCAGCTTTCACAAGAAGAACATTGTGTACATGGCAATGTGTTTTTAGGCTTCTGAACCCATTTCCCCTCTCTCTGCTGACTATGAGAGAGATTTGGGATTTCCTCTTGGGAGGAACAATACAACGGATACAACCTGCGTGAAAGCTGGTCCTGGACCTTGACAATTTTCTGATATTTTTACATCTATACACATCTCCACTAAAAACTTGGGATAGGCCTGAGCCTAATAAGCTGAACTTATATAAATATAGAAAGGAATATTGGAAGATTAAAAACATGATAAATATATAAAAGCAGGATAAAATGCTAAACTCGTTAAGATATTTGATACAGTCTCTTGGATTTTGAGAAATCATAATTAAATTTTTTCCAATTAAATTTATTGAGTCTTGTCCTTATGATTTTCTGTTGTCAGTGCTCCACATTTGCTTTTACATTTATGGATATAATACAGCTCTCAAATGTTCATTTATATTGTCTTTCTGATTAAGACTTCAAAGTTTTTGCATAAACTAAATTCCATAAATATTTTTCCTGGAATGTGTATTTATTATATCCATTTAACAGAAGATGAAATATTGAAGGAACTTGCTCAAGATTACACATCACACTTGAGCTGTGACTAAACTTCAGGGATTCTGCTCTTGATACAATGTTTGCCTCCCAAGTCAGGAATGTTTCAATAATCATTTGTCTTCTTTTTGCATGGAAATATTGTCCATGTATAAAATAATAAGTGTTTGTTAAATGTGTAACATTCCAACCATGAGTGTAAAATAGAACAAAGAGACTTTAAAATAGGCGAACACAGGCTAATTTTATAAATTTGGTAGGAACCCTAGAAACAATTCCAGTAATTATATCTGTTGTTCTGGTACATGTCAAAAAGATAAGCAGATCTTTCCTACTACAGGATTAAAGTGATGAAACCTCTCCAAATACTCTCCTAGCACTCCAGGCTTAGTCACTTAAATAAATAAATGTGTTTGGATTCATACTATGATTTCGTTCTTCCTGTTGTTTAGCACAGAATCAGAAACAGCCACATTTACATGTATTTTGGATTACTAAACTGGATGGTGTAATACCTGCTGTTCTCTGTATAACATGGGAAGTGTTGTGGGTGTTTTTTGTTACATGAAAATAAGAAATAATAAGAAAGAATCTAATCTATTAAATATGATTCCTGGCCTTTAATTTTAATACTTCTCTAATTACATAGTTCATATTCTGGAGATTAGCTGTCATTTATCAAGTGTTGGTATCTCCTGAAAATTAACTTTTCCTTTAGATCAGGAATCATTTTTCCCTTTCTGAACCAGATATTGTTTTTATCATTTTTGCTGAAGTTGTTTTACTGTTGCATTCCTTACAGAATTATTTTCTCCAGTACCTGTGAAAATTTGTATGATTAGTCTCCAGAAGATGAAAAAGCGCAGAAAAATAATGGATCCAGGGTGCTGACTTTGAGCTTTATATAGCTTTTCATTGAAATTTATTGAGAATAATTCAGAATAATATTGAAACTATCAAATGCCTCTGAACAAACACTGATGTGATTGATTGTCCCTAACTACTGAGACAGATTTCCTGTATCACCAAAATTCAGCTTTAGGAGTGAAAGATGGCATGAGACTCCTCAAGAGCTAGAGCTGACCTGCAGGGCAATATTTAATTTCTGCAATGAAAATATGACTTATTTCTCGTGCTTCCATGCTCATGTTCTGAAAATGCTTAGATGGATGGGCTCGGCTATTTGTGCCACTTATGATGAAATCCTCAGATGAAAACTTTCACAGTTACACACTTCAGATCCTCACATGGGATTCAAGAGGAAAGGGCCAGCTGTTTATATTCCTACACATCAGCACTTCATCTGTTTGAGAAAGTGGTGTTTTCTGGACTCATATTTGGTGCTGCACTGTGTAAGTGTTTTGGAGGGAAGTATAGTGAGAAAATGAAGACGTGGCTGAAATAAGCTTTGTTCAAGGTTGGAAAGGCTACCTGTAGCAGATTAAGTGTAGGAAAAAAAGGCAAAAGAATGCAAAGATACAATTTGTAGTGCCTATAAAAAATGAGAGACAGAAATTTGTTCCATGCCTAGTTCATAAAATCATGGAAGAATGTAGGTTTCAGGAAGGAAAGATCATCTGATCCAACCACCCATGTGAAAGGAAGCCTGGATTAGGTTATTTTGACCCTTGTCCAGCCACTTCTTGAAAACATCCAGAGATGGGGGACTCTACCACATTCCCATGGAGGTTGTGCAACGGATTGATTGTTCTCATTGTGAGTTTTTTTTGGATAGAATCATGGAATATGCTGAGTTGCAAGGGACTCCCCCCAAAAAATGTATTTACCACCCTCTCGGTCTACAATTACATATATTTATTGTCTACAAATATATATATTGAATTTCTACTCATCCTAATGAAATTTCAAATATAACAACTTTATAATCTGGAAAAACGTAATCATCAGAATTAAATCCCTTTATTGAGATAAATACTGAGGTTGAGATAGATTTGTGGTTTCTTCAAGGGGTTTTTGTTGCCAGATGCATGTACTGTAAGATAGAAGTACAATTTTTTAATTGGGAAGTCTATCCACAGCCACAAAACCAACACACGTAATGAAACCTGTTATTTCAAAAGAAAACGTGCCAAAGCAGCAGGAGCTGAAAACTTAGTCTATGCTTTTTATGTAGGGTTTCTCTGAAGCTTCAGAAATCTGCTGTCTCTTATACAGCCTGTCTTGGAAATTCATTTAGAACGTGTAAAAAATTCCAGAAGCAGAGTTTAAAAATCACTGCCTTTTATAATTTGACTTAAAAAAAAATTTGTTCCAAAAATTTTAATTGACAAAATTTGTGGTCCATGTGTAATATGGAAGTACCACTAAGTGAACATTTCATTCAGTGTGTGGTCCTGAGATTAGCTCAATTATTATAGTGTTAATCTGTGTAATAGATGTAATATTAGTAATATTTGTAATAGTAATAGAAGTAATTGTAATAGTAATAGAAGTAATATTTGATACACTACCATTTCATTTTACAGCTCTATTTTTAGAATAGTTCAATTCACAGAGAGTTTAAGAATTTTATTAGAAACCTTTACCAAATTTCTTTTGTTATTTGACTTTTTTCGAATCTCTTTTTGCATGATTATTTCCTCCAGAAGACATCTTATACCGTGGGGAAATACACAGCTGTATTCAAGACAATAGAGAACCTCTTTGGAAAAAACCACAAAAAACCCCAAATGCCAACAAAACCACCAACACAAAACCTCACACGCAGACTCATACAACCATTGAAGCTTTTAGTTACTTTCCCATTACTCATGTCACTGTTTTATTCCCATAATGAACATTTAGGGCAAGACACTCTTCAAAAAATTGTCTAAACCATGTTTTAATGGGAGCTTTTCTTTTGGTCACAGCACTTAACTGACTTGGAGTTCAGTCAGTGTTTGAAGAGAGCCCACCACACTGGAAGAAATCTGTTCTGCCCACAAGAGTCTCCTTTTTGCCAAACGATGGCTTTACTGTTGTCTGAGTGCAGTGTGTCTTTCTGAGTCAGAATCCTCTCACAGTGGAAGGGAGAAAGCAGAACTTTTTGATTTCTTGGAAACTCTCAGCCTGCGGGTTTAATTTGCTGGGAGGGTGCTCAAGGTAACATGAGATTAGGCGTTATAGAAAACCTTGGGCAGAGTGGCAGGGAGGGGAATTGATCGTGACTAGCCCGTATAATCTGTGATGCCCTCTAAAGAAGGGAGGAATTGGAGAAGCTGTGCATTAGTAGTTCACCAGCATATCAAAGGTGCATGGAGCCAGAGCCTGGATTGTTATCTCTTGACTCTGTCTGATGCTCAGGCACACACTCACATGCACACAAAAAGCCCAGTGGCTTTATAAGTGCTCCCAACTACTGTCAGTGCTGCCAGAAACCCCTCCTGACTTCCTGCTGCTCTTCTGCAAGAGCAGCATTCCTGATCTGACAGTGGATGCAAATTGTTAAGCAAAAGATTTGAGAGCTTTTTTAAGGAAGTAAATGCCTTCTTAAGTTTATCTGCACAAAGCCTGTAGTTCCAGATCACCGGTATTTCTGCTGTAAATGTGGTTTTAGCAGTGGATTAAGTCTCTCAGAAATAGATTATGTCCTGTACACAGTCATCCAAAGGCAATGAGAATTTGTATGAAATCCGCTTGAGCTAGGTTGGGATGTATATTTTGGCATTGAGTCACTTACGAGGAACATGAATAGCACATGTGCCAGAGCTGCTGATGCTTTAAAGCTTCAACACCAAGCAGGACAATAATGCTATTAAAAATATGTATTTTCTGTAATCCTTAAATCCCTTCTTAAGTGAGGAGCTCCAAGTGAGGTAGCTACTCTTGGCACTATTGTCATAATGCTGAGGAGTGTAATATTTTCTAAAACGAAGGTTAAATGAAAAGCCTGAACAAACTAAGCAACTGAGAAATGCTGATCGAGTAAAATGTGCAGACTCACATTTCACTGTGTATTTCAAGTGACCTTCACCAGTTCTGGTGTTCCTAGGAGCAGAAGAGGCGTTTCCTTTGTACTTTGCCACCGGTTGTTACATTGTATTGCAGAGAAGTGCCATCTCTATAATATTATTATTGATTACATTAGTAAAGAAGCCCCCTCTGCCCGTAAGCCCATGTTGGACTTTACACTCCACAAATTCATAATTAGAGAAGGCTCCTTTGGCTGGCAGTTAATGCTCTGACAAATGGAAAAGAGAGAATGGTTGGGGAGGAAAGCAGGCTCTTATCATCCCTCTGCAGGGAGCACCTGACACACAGAAAGGTGCCTTCAGTGCACCAGCTATGTATGTTGTTTGACCAGCCACTATAAAATTTCTTCCTTATCAGATGTTTTATGTGCCTCCTCAAATTTAACATTCCTTTTTCTTTGATCGAATGGCATTGCAAGTGTGTTCTTATCTGGGATGTTGTTCCTGAAATAAAAATGGCAGTTCCTGAGTTTCAGATTGAATTGACAATGAACCTGGAGCTCCTTGCCACAGAAATGTAAATGAGAAGTGTCAGTGTGAGCAGAAGATAAGGTCCATGTCTTCTGTGTGACTCCACAGCAAATATTTCTCTGGCACCCACATTGCTTATGCACTGCTCATTATGGGGCTAAAGATGTTGGTAATATACAACAATACAAGAAAGATAATCTTACCAAAAGATAACAATGTAATTAATTTCAAATGGCAGAGACACCTCATCAGTATCATTTAACCCCAACTTTACTAAATTACTGTAGTGTAGTAATTCATAAGGAACGACTGTCACCCAGCTCATGTGGCTTGTTCTGATATGAAGACCCCATTTTCTTGACTGCCCTTAGTTAAACTTTCTAGAACTGATAATAAGAATAGTGGATTTGGGATTAGATCATGCTTTCTCTCAAGTGTTGTTGCATTATGAATATGAGAGCATCTTTTTTTTTTTTCTTATTTAAATTTCATAACTGTGTGAGTGCTTAAAGCTTATTTTCAGGGTGAACAGAAGTTCTGGACCACTGAATTTAAAATACGTTATTGACTGGACTGGTGACTGGAGGTCCTTACTAATGAAATATCTATTAGTCACAGTGGAGGCACGTTCTTTCAAGCATTTATAAATGGTATTTTTGTGCAAAAAATTCTGTGCACTGACAGAAGCAAAGACACATGGGCTCAGGCAGATAACGACAGTTGCTGCAGAAATTGAGTAAAATCCTGGTACTGGTATGAAAAGTTTCATATTGTTTTGATGAATTAAGAATGTGCTGAAAAGATTTTAATTTGCATGTAGCAAAAATTAAAATGCTGAGTTTTGCTCATAGTAATTAGCAAATCCTTCAGCTTTCAACACACATGTCCATAAACATAATTCTTTATCCTGCCAGATACTAAGCAGTCTGCATTTGACTTTTTAATGGCCTCAAATTGCATGCTTAGCATAAGACCTGGAAGTTGGTTTAGGTGCATATTTATAAGTCTTTGGCTTGTGCTGAGACAGAAAGAATCTGGATGAATTCTTTACCACATGGATTTGGGAAATGTGTGTGAAATACGCTTCATGCATTGCTAGAGTTTGGTTTATGTGCATGTGCCCTGGTTCAAGATAACACAGAAGGCCAGTTCTGGGTAGGAAACTCAGAACTCTGTTTTGTCCCTTTCCAAAAAAGGGCATTTGTTTGTGGGGGTCAAAAATAAATGCAAAAGGAGGTTTGTAGTGTGCTTTTTAATTGAACATTTTAAAAAGTTCTATGTTAACACTCCTAGAACTCATGCAATTGCAGTCCTGGACTAGCAAGCTAGAAGAAATTCTTAGTATTTTGGGGAAACATTTTGGTCTCTTGTCTCCCCAAAAGAAACACCAATATATTGAACCTTTTAATGGAATATATCAATTTCCACAATTATTTTCAGGGGAAAACTTTTCATCCAGATGTAATTTCCAGGTTGAAGTAGAGATCCGGCATGAGTCGGAAAAGGATTTATACCTGGATGGGAAGGAGAAGGTTCAAGTGTCTGAGCCATCAGAACAAGGATTGCACCAGAGCTTTTTGTAGCCCTAAAACACGCTTCTCCACACAGCACCAGCCTCCTTCAGGATGGATTTCACTCAGCCTCTCTCCTTGCATCCCTCTGCTTTGTAAAGCTGGTAAAACACTTCACTAGACCAGCAGGGATGAGCCTGGCTTGGTAACTCAGGGAGAAAGTCATCAAAATAAGCAGAGCAGAGAGCTGAAGACACATCAGTGCTTTCATTACCTGCCTGCCAAGCCAGTTTTTCCCCTCGGTTCAGGATATACATGAGGTAGAACAGTTCAGGAAGAGACTGGCTGAAGGTTGCTCATTTTGTAAAATCTCTCACTGACAGTGAACAGCCCAATTCAGAACGGATTTATCAATCTACATCTTCCAGATCACAAGCAGAGTCTTCAATGCTGGCCTCAGAACACACTCTAATAGAATGTCTCAGGTTTTTGCATGATAAGTAAGAGAAATAACTAAATAAGTTTTGTCTTCTGATCCCACTGTTCAGTCAAATAAAAATATAAAAAAGTTTTTTGCAAACCAAGGTTCTTTTTTTTTTAGCACTATTTAAATCTCCTTTTAAATTAACTGTGCCACAATCCCTGGAAACACTGAGAAAGTACTCTGGTGTAGAAGATGCAATTGTCAAACTGCAACTCTGCCAGATTTGTTTTTGTTCTGCTTCCTGGGTTCTGTGAGCATCAATGCACTGAGCTGGGAGATCTTTGATAGAATTTGGCTGTTCTTTCTATGAAAGTGAGACAAAGGCTTGGTACACAGGGGGCCACTCCAACTTTATGTCTTCCATGGATTTCCCTGGCTTAAATTCTAGTTGACTCTCTAAGCTACTTTTCCATTTAATTTGAGCAATTGGAGCATCACAGAAGAGGCTGAAGATCTGGAATCTCAGATTTAATCTCGTCCTAAAAACTGCTGTTTATGAAGGCTGAGACCAATTAGAGGCGTGACAAGCTGTTAAGGATAATAAGTAGGTTATCATAGAGCATTTAATATATTGTTCTGAAAAAGGAGCTCAATGTCTACATCCCTCCTTCACAGACTACACTAAAGTGATTTGAGAAAAATTGTTTAGCAATACAAGTCACGTCTCACTTCCAGTCGAGGGTTGTATGCACATCGCCTTGCTTTATATCACTTTCTTTTAGGAGGCTGTAAAAGCATTTTCTTCTTTAAACAACTTTCCAATGCTTTTTATCTATCTAGAAAATCAGATTAAAATGTGCTCTTTAATGTGAAGTAGTTAATTGCATTATATATATCTGGATATAGTGGTGGGAAATATATTTAGGAATTAACAGCATTTTTCTCTCCTTCCAGAGAAATGTCTGTATTATAGACTTAAATGAAAAGCCCTTACTGTACACACTGAACAAGAAATATACAAAATCCTTAAACTTTTATTTCTTTCAAGTTACTGTTATCTAAAAGTTCTTGATTTCTATACAATATCCCCTTCGGCAAGCAACGTTTCTCACAGGCTAAAGCACTTGAGACATCATCTATCAAAAGCTATTTTTTACTAGATTGGAATAGTGGCTATTTTTTGCCAAATAAATAATGTTCACACTGAAATAGTTTGACAGCAGAACACTGAGTATAAATAATGTCTCTGTGTATTCCACAGAGAACCCTGCATGGATCTTTGTGGAGGTTTATTGTGGTTATATTCTCATCTAAAATGTGTGTGTTACTTTTGTCATCTTGGAAGAACTGTTGGCACTCTGATCCCTCCAATACATGGAAGACAGAAATGAGAAGTCCACGAGAGCCTGTGAGAGCCCTAAGTGGCTGTTCTCCATTTTTTTTATCTTTTGATATTGGATTTTATTGTCTATAGCTGCTGTTTTGGGATGGCCTTGGCTCACGTGTAGGGCACTGGCCAGGGACTGCTCTGACTGATGCTGGCTCTGTTCCCAGGGGACCTGCTGAGGGTCAGCACAGCACAGCCTTCATCAGTGTCCCCATCATCCTCACTGGTTATTAGTCTGGTTTAGGGCTGCCATGGGCCAGCTCCGCTTCCTAATCCTTGGAACAGTTTTGGAAGGAAAATGTCTTTATTTTCGTTTTACAATCATAAAATTTACTCTTTTTTCATCTGTTATTTCATGCTTCCTAATTTAAAATATACTTAGATCATAAAACCCCCTCTCATTTCATAGAGAAGCAAATTCATTTCTTTAGCTACTGCCTGAATATAATAAAAAAATCCCATAACCCACAAATTAATGTGTTTGAATTGGTCAGCACAGAGTCTGACCTCAGTAAATTTACTCTAGATTTAAGTCTAACTTGATTAAATTGTACATTAAAGTGAGCCAAAAGTCCTGTTTCTTTGAACTAAAGTTTTCAATCTTTCCCAGAATCCTTATAGATCATTTCAAATGTTGTAAAAGCTGCTGTGTAGACTGGACACCAAACAGTGGGAATGAAGTTAAGCCATTTGTTGTGCCAGGCACAGAGTGACTCGTTGCTTTTGTACAAAACGTCACACGAAGTCCTTTTACCCAGTTTCCTCGTGCTGGTGCCCCTAGTGCTGTGATTAATTTGTATGCTCTGATGCTCATGCCAGGGCACTCTCTTTGGCAAGAGCCAGCTGGGGTACTTTGGGTCTTTATGTGCCAAGGTGTGAAAAGCAAGTTCAGCCTTCAAAATAACTCCCAGCTTCTGGCGGGTGTTGTTGGACAGTACTGGATGTGCTAAGAAGCTAGAATATTTGAAGGGATTTCAAAAGGTTATAGAATTTGTAAAGATTTTGTCCTTTCCCTGCTGGAAATTAGTGTTTGCAGATTGCTTTTTAAACATGAAATGAGAGAATTTTCCTTAGTTGAAATAGCTACTTAAAGGAAGTTATTGATGGAACCCAATGAGATTTATAGCTATGAGAATAATGAGAGTTTTCTGTCCCTAATACAGTTTCTCCATTAGAGATAATACAAATAATGTTATCTGGGAAAAGCTGAATTATCTGACAAACACCCCCTAGTAATACAGTCTGATAAAGTACCTTGAACCAATTTACCAAACTGTTTTCATAGATATTTTAATGTTGCAATCAAGGAGGAAACTTCATGGGAAAAAAAGATGAAACGTTGGACTTTAAGTCCCCTCTTAGTGACTAAGATGAAAACTGCCTCAATTCTCAACAGTTTGTGCTCATTCATCTCTTGAGTTTTATGGACAGCTTTAACTTAATTGGCCATTTTCATTTAATAAGCTTAAGTCTTCAGTGTAAGCTTTATAATTCAGCATGTTATAACTTTAAGTGAACTAAGAGTGGTTCCAAAGCAAGAAAAAGATAGAGTATAGCATTTTACATTCACTAAATACTGTCAACCTACCATTACCTGTTTCTGCCAACACACATAATCTCTTTACTCTTTTCATACATATTAAGTAAAGAAGAAATAGCTATTTTGTTAGCCATCCCATAGACGGGCTTGGGCAGGAGAGGCTGTTTAGTGTGAAAGTGCTGTATCTTTACTCCACTTCAGGCCCTTGTCACACTGAACTGCTTTCTTTCTGCTTTGTTGGAGTTGCACCTTGGAGCAGAGCCTGCAGCAGCTCTGCAGATCCTGCCTGCCCTGCAGTCCATCCGATATAGCTCAGGTTTGCTTAGGCTGAAGAGAAACACACAGCATATTCTTGATTTTTTTGCTCAGGTAATGATTACAAAGCTAAATTTGATTTCTAATTGCAACTTGGTGGGACATCTACGTAAAGTTTGTGCTAGAAGTTACCAGAACCTAGTGATAACCATCTACAAGTGTATTTTAGCAATGGTTTTCTTCATTAGATCTGCACTTTTCTCAGTGGTTCAGAAAAACCTTAACCATTATCAGACCCAAACCCTTATCAAGTCCTAACCCTAAGCCTGAGCCAACCCTAACCCTTATCAAATCCTAGCCCTAACCCTGACCAGACAGCTCCAGCCTTGTGGTGCATTGCTAAGGATGGCCAATCTTACAGAGAGCCCAGCCATGCTCAGTGGTTCTATACAGCCTTGGATCATAGTCTGTACCGAGATTGATTACTGACACTGCATAAAAAGTCCCAGTTCTGATTCTGATTCTGATTCTGAGCACAGACTCTGAGAGAAATGCTGTGTCCTTTAGTTAAAGAATGTGGTTATGTGGAGCACATCTTTGTACATCACTAGTTTTACGCTCTGTATAATAAGCACTGCTCTAGATTATTCCCTAAAGGCCAAATATTATTGCTGTTACATAGACCCAGTGTTCTTTTTATAATTGGAAAGTTTCCTCAAGGAGAAGACAGTTTTGCAACATTCATATTAGCTCTTCCAAAGAAGAACTCTGCCCATAAAGATGCTTATCTGGTGAACTTTTAGCTGTATTCTTTTTTTTTTTTTCCTTTAATTCCATTGTTCCAGTAGAATGCAGCTGTTTCAGTGGGTGGAAAGTGATGATGTGTCCACAGAACAAGAAATGGTGCTGAAGGTCTTAGCCAGTGGTTTCGACTGAGGAAGTGGACACAAGCCAGTAGAGGGTTTATGTAACTTCATCTCCTTTTGTATTCAGTACTAATCCCTTTCATTGCGATGTATGGTATTTTGAAATTTTTTAAAACTTTTTTCAATGCTGATATGAATTTATGGATAGAGAGTATAACTGCCTGGTTTATTTGACTAACAGTTTACAGAAACCAGAAACAGCAAGCTCTGTCACTCAGCATGAAATGTTCCAATTCTGAGAAAACCAATTGTTCCTTCCTTTAACTAAGAAATTGTTCCTTTCTTTATCCAGTCCTGCTTTTCAGGAACACCCAAAACTTGTCCTCAACCTCATCAGTGTTTGGAATATGCAAAGAATGTAAGACTGAGCCTGGAGCTGGTAAAATTTCCCTTGTAATATTCTTACTTTCACATTTGTAGATTTACCCAAGTTCAGCCAAATTCTACTTGTTGTCACACTCCTTCAAATCCCAGTTAACTCCAGGAATCTTGTTCAGGATTTACACTAGTTTCCCTGAAGGAATAAATTGGTCCAGTAATACCACAATCATAAAAGGAAAAAACCCCACACCAAAACCTAACTAGAATATTAAAATCTAATATCATTGCATTTGTGGATTCGAAAGGATAAGTCACATAGAAATCCCTCCCTCTGAGGGTTCAGATTCTTTGGCCAAGTGTTTATTCTTTGGTTTTAGGATTTTTGTCCAACATGTGGTTAATTTGCTGGCCCATTCTTGAAAATGTAGGGCTTCTCGTTACAGATAACCTGGGGTTTAGAAGCTGTAATTTTGCAAATGCTATGTTTTAATCTGCGTGCCTTTCCCCTGCCAAATCTTTCCTTCACGCCTATGAGGTCTGACTTGAGTCCAGAAAAAAAAATCAGGATTATATTACATGTCTCTTTTTTCCCCCAAAGTTGGCCAGGATACTATTGCTTTTCTCCTCTGTTACATGGGAGTGTAATAATATCATCCACCACCCTAAAATATCATGTCATTTGTAATCCTGGTGTATAAATCAGGATTCCCTTCTTATCACTCCTAAGAAACTTTTTATAAAGAATTGAACCTTCATGGATATGGATATCTTTTTAAGAAATAGATTTGAGATGATTTATATGAAATCCTAGAATCTGGAAAATTCTCGTGTTTATTATATATCATAAAATTACTTTAATCATCCCAAATCAACTGGCATTTGAGCCTTCCCAACTAACATAGAAGTTCTGTACTGTATTCTGTCAACATCAGGAGTCTTTACTGAGAAAGCTTCTGTCCAATTTTTGTTCAAAGGAATGCTTTTTGGAAGACCTTATGATTTTATGCTCAGTATTTTCCATTGCATAACTCTTCTGCTTTGATGGTTAGTGATGCAGGAAATCGTGATGTAGCCTTGAGGCTCAGCCACTTCCTGTTCTTCAAGCATTATGTTCTAAAATGCAGCCAGAACTTTCAAATTAGTTTATTATAGGCATCTGTATTCCTTGAGAAAACTCTTTACTTGCTAATTTGCAGGAATTAGGTAGGCAATAGAAGAAAAAAACATTTCCATGTTCATTTGCTGCAACTGGAACAAGGATGTGCTTCAACAGAATGACTATCTAGAATTCAAACATATATTTCAGGTTCTGCTTTTGCAATCAAGTCATGAATTTGACTTGTAATAACTACTCACAACTCCTTTCTTACGTTGTTGGATTTGGTTTTGGTGTTCCTTGTGATTCCACTCACTGTTGGTGGAAAAAGCAGGATGGATTCACCTGGAGATAAGAATTAACTTAATGTGCAAATGCGCTTGGGTAGGTCTACAATGATGACTGCTGGGGGAATGATCTTTAGGGATATGAAAGCAGCTAAGTTTTCATTAACTGAAAATAGCGATTTTATACTTGGAGAGCACAGGTCCATTTCAGTTGGGCTTCTCAAGAAACATCCACTGATGGAGTGTGTGACAGGGAAGAGCTAAACTAGATTGGGAAAAAGTTTTAGTGGTCATTGTGGAGTAGCTTGGATCTGATCAACCCTATTCATACTTACACATAATCACATAATCTTGACCTCAATTGAACACATTCTTCGTTTTTATCCAAGAACATGGGTTATACCGCAGCAGCACCTTGCATCTGACAAGGGAGCCAGTGCAATTTGTACAGCAATTTGTAATATTTCCATTTTTTTAAAAAAAGCTGTCTTTTAAAAGACTTTTCTGATGACCTCCTAAGAGCCTTTTCAATGGGAATTATCATGCTTTTGTATAACGTGCGATAGTATTTTATTGTGTATGAGATGGTGTAAAATCACTCATTCTTCTCTCAGAGCTGCCACCAAAATTGGGTTTTGATTGAGAATGAATTGCTGTGAAATATGGATAAAAGGTCAATTGATGTGGTCCTGAAGTAATTGAGACAACCTTTCTGAGAGATAAGTAGGCAGTTTTATTTCTTTATTTCACTGTTGCAGGAATAAGGCAGACGGAATAAGTACAGTTGGTGGCCGAAACAGAATTGTAGATCAGGGATTTCTTGGTGCTCAACTTACACGCATTAAATTGTATCCAGCAGAAGAAGAAACTCTGCAGTCAGCTTAAGCCTCCACCAGATCCCATGCTTCCCACTGCTTCCCGTTAATTAAAAGCCAGCAAATGTGCACATTGTGTTTGGTTACACAGATTCTACAAGCGTTACAAAACTTGGAGCATATTAATGGCTTCAAATTTAAAACTCATTAGCCACTGCCCTATTGACCAGCTAAATAGAGTTTCTCAGCACTCCTCTGGGCCAGTGCCACTTCATTCTGCCATGGAAATACAGAAATGTTTGTTGGCTTAGCTAAAAATGTTTGGGAATGTTGGCAGTATCCTTTGGTGAGATTGCGAGGATGCCTGCTCACTAAAGCAGATCTGGCCCAATTAAAGATATTGCCACCCTTTTTTTAGAATGCAAAGGAGTATTTTTTTGTCAAAATACTTGTTTAAAGTTATGTTTACTGCCAGAAGATTTTATTTTTTAAATATTTTTATTCGGTAAATGTGCGTGTTTGTGTGTGTGTTGTTAGAACCAGGATTCTGAAAAAGCCCTTTCAGACCTGACTCTTGCTATAAATTGATAAATACAGCTTCTTTCTCTAAATGGTAAGGTTTTGAATTCATTGCCTGAATGTTGACCCGATGTTGTGTGAATTGTGCCTTCATCAAATGAAACAGGACCACTGAGCATTTTGAAAAGAAATTTTGTGATATCAGAGCATTGCCTACTACCAGATAAAACTTAACAGTTTCTGATGAAATTTCTTTGAGATCTGATGAACAGAAGGCTTAAAGTGCAATCCCTAAAACACATATGCAGTGAGAAAGCTATTTTGACATGGCACCTTTGAGTAAAATCCTTAGAACACCAGTTCCAAATCAGCCTCTCTGGTTTTCGACTTGTACCACTTCAACTTTTCGGTTAACCATCAATCAATCAAAAAAGCAAAAATGTCTGTGTTTTGGACTAAATAATGGATTTGCAATTATCTGAAATGATGAATATTTTATTATTTTCAGTTCATTAATATTTACAGGAAGCTCCAGTAATCAGGATCTACACAAAGGTTATTTGCAGCGATGCTCAGAAAGGTCTCAATTCTCTTTACCTAGAACTGACTTATTCTTCTGGCTTTATTTTGGGAGCTCTTTGCTTTCAATTCAGTGAGCAATCGCATGCTATAAATAAATTCACCGAAGTAGGGCTGAGCTAAGCAGAGAGAATTATAAATATTCCACTCAAAGAAAGCATGAACTGACAAAACACACTCAAGAGACATTGGCCATGCACATCCTTATCTTTTCCCATTCTTCTCTTTCCACTTCCCTAGATCATAGATGAAGAAGAAACACAGTTCATGAGCAACTGTCCCGTTGCTGTGACCGAGAGCACACCCAGAAGGAGGACACGCATCCAGGTGTTTTGGACAGCTCCTCCCGCCGGGACAGGCTGTGTGATTCTGAAGTAAGTATTTTAACACATGTTAAAGTAAAGCTCAGTTAATGAGTCTAATATTTATTGGAATCAATGGAGTTCTTAGTTCTTTTTTCTCCTCGGACATATTTGACCAAGTTTAGTTCTACTTACACAGTGAAATGTTAGCGATTTAAAACCTAAATACTCAAAAGTAACTCCAAGCCTTCAGTAAGCACCATCAGTAACCCTAATTGAACTTGTTAGCCATTTGTTTGACGTAAAAAAATCTAAAAAATTCTTAATTTTTAGGATCAAAATTGCATCCATCTGGTTAGTAAAAACTATGCTCTGAGTTGAGATGAATAATAGGAATGTTCTGCAGAGTCATAATTGTCTAAATGGATCTTTATCAGTAAAACCAGATCTATTTGTTTAGAGGTGAATGCTTTAATTTTAGAGCTAGTGATCATTTACCAATATTTTATTATTATTCCACAGTCTCATGTGTAACCATGCTTTTCAAGCAGTAGATAAACGTAACTCTGTGTAGATTCACTTTGCTTTAGGGTCACTCATTGTTCTGTAGAACTCAAGAGTGCCAGAGAAACATTGTCCTGTCTGACTTAAGACTTTGTTTACTGTAGTTAACTGGACAGATTGGTCAAATATTCATGGACAACTGGGATTTCTTTACTTGCCTTGAATCCATGTCTGGGAGAAACCTTAAAAATTGCTAAAATGTGCCCTGCAGCAAACCAAAGTGTTTCGAAGAGGCTTCTCAGCACAGGGGATAGTGACTTTTAGGCTTTTAAGGGAACACTGTCACAAATGTTGTGCTGAAGATAGTTCAGACCAGTTCAGGAGAATGTGTTATTAAAATTGCAATTGATTTCTGGACAGGTTGTGAAATTGCCACCAGCAAAAATGATCTGTGGCTGCTTTCTTCTCACCCTGTGCTTCACTTCTCTTGCTGATGGGCATGAGACAGACACTCTCCTCTTCTACATTTGTGAGGGTGATCTAGTCCCCATTCTGGCTGTGGAACAGTCTCAAGTCTTTGGCAGTGTGCTTCTACTTGCTGCTTCTTAGTTAGATTTTAAGGATCACCTGTAAGGTTTAGTGTGTACTAAAACAGCTCAAGAATACACTTACAGTCTTTTCTTAAGCTCAGTACAGACAAGTGTACATCAGGCTGCAATAAACCCTGTTCTAAGTTGTGTTATGTTTATAGATGGAATTTTTCGAAAGTTCCTTTGGCAGTCCAGAGGATTCCTGGAGCGTTGCTGAGCTTTTTATCGGTAAAGTTTCTTGGTCTTCCCCCTGGGACTGACCCCCTCTTAGCTGCATAACCAATATTGCTTGAGGCACTTGTTATTTAAGTAAATTAGTAGTAAGGTGATGTTTTATACCACTTTTCAAAGAGACAAGATTTAAACTTTAATCCAGTAATGATATTCAACAACACAAGTTGATGGATTTTTTTTTTCCATTACTGTCCTAAATAGAATTGCCATTACCAAAAACCATATTAACTAAGATCTGTACTTTTCTCACTGAAACTCCAACATCTGTGGCTGCAGTCAGTTCAGGGGCCTGCCTGGGTCTAGTCAGAGAAGGAATGCAGTAAAGTACCACCAACTGCAGGATCTTGATAAGTGTTTCTTCTCTCTCCTCGCTGCCAGTCAGGTCATGCTGGATGTTCAACACTGATTCTTTTTCTGTGAAGTACTCGAATTCCTGCAGAAAAGTCAAGAGAGGCTACAAAATGTAACAGTCAGAACTGCAGTTCTCTGCACATGAAAGTACGAAATTGCCACTGCCTCAAAGAGTGCAGAGCGAACCAGTCATGTACAACCTTCTCAGGCTGCTGGATATGCATCGGTAGTGCCAATAAAAAGCCAGATTAGCTGACTGGTACCAGGTCTCATAATCCATTTGGGAAAACAAAAGAGTGCCTTGGAAGTGTAGACTCCTGGAAAATAAAAAAAAATTATGTTATGACCACCTATTTACAGTGTATCGTGAGTGTCTTTGGTGCATGTGTGTGCTGCTGAAAAGTGAAAGGAAGTTGTTAAATGCCTTTCAGGAAAAATTATATGAGAAATACAAGCTTCCTCCCAATGATTGCTTTATTGACCTCAGAGGGTAACAGCTCCATGCCCAGGATTGTTCAGAGAAAGAATGACCATTATTAAGAGTTGCTAGTGCCAGAAATTAACATCATAATGTGGCATTTGTTTGTGCTTCAGTGCAGTCCTCCATGGCCCCAGACATAGCAATCACTGCTGGGGTTTGGGCACTAACAACATTTACATTTTCTCTTTCTGTAAAGTTTTGATGGCATCTGAATTAGAGTTTGTAGTCAGCCTTCTTCATAAGCCTTCTTTATGGTCAGCTCCCATAGAATAGCATGGAAATGCTGGAAATAATTTGGAAATAATTATTGGTACATTAGCACTGGAAATAATTATTTCTTAATTATTGTAGAAGATAAAAGCAAAAGTCTAAAAGCAGGTATTGTTTTAAAGCGTTAAGTCCAAACTCACCATGGAAAAAATTCAAAACCTTGAACTTTAGAGGAAACAAACTCTCTGTATTGTTCTTTCTTCTGTATGTGATGGGAGTGTAAATATTTTTTTTTTAATTATCAATACATATCTGTTTCAATCCTCGCAGACTATGATAACTTTGTTTTAGAACTTCCAAAACAGAATGGCAGCATTTTGGAGCCTGTTCTGGATCATGAAGATATACTTTTTTCACAGTGCTTTGATCTACTGCCTTCAATACACAGAAAAGTTAAATGTAGTCACAAGTTAGACATAACTGATCCATAAAAATTTATTACAGTTTAAATGCCAAATAAAGTTTTTGTTTGGTTTTTTTTTCTAGTGGTATAACTAAATATAGAGTCTTCCAGGAAGCTTTTCCTGGGCTAGTAGTGAGGTTTGGGAACAGCTATTTTTCTGCATTTTGTGAAATCTGGTAGCTTTGGTGAAACACTTGCTCAGATTTGGGTAGTAGCCTTCCCAGTGCTTTCTAGGCATGGTGCACGTGATCAGTGTGGCTGTGACAAGCACAAAATGACATAGAAAAATAAGAATCTGTAATTGTGGAGTTCAGTAAGGGATCCTAAATCATTTGGCAAATGTACACATGTGTGTAATGCTAGTTTTCTGGGTGGCTGCAAAATGCAGAGTTTAGGGGAATAAACATGTTTGAATTTGACTTATCATCACTATCTTGCTTTTAAAACATCTCTTTCTGTGTGAAGACTTAGAATTGTGAGAAGAAAAAAGAAGAAAATGGATTAACATACGATGTTGCACTGCAATTGTTTAGTTGAGAATAATTCATGCATTTTCTTCATTCCCAACAAGAGATGACAGTGAAATACTCTAAAGATTTGAGCCCTTAGGGACTCTACTGAAACTGCCAGCACTAAATATGCTGCTGGGATGCAAATAGCTGAGGCTCCATTTATCCACACTTACACTTAGACCTGTGCTTGAGTCTCACTGAAGACACGAGAAAAAAGACTTTTATTTTACACACTGCTTGAGAGACCCTCAAGCTTTAAGCCCTCTTTCCTATTTGTATATTTGGACCTTCCAAGCTGTCATACTGTGCACAATCTACTTGTTTCCATGTTCACAGTGCAGCCTCTTTCTACTCCTGTTTTCTTTCCCTTGTTTCCTGTGACTGATTGCACGCCGTGTCACATGTCAATATGGAAGGGCCAGGTCATTCCTTCATCTTCTGGTAAAAGTTTCTGTTTTAAACTCTACTTACCAGGTTTCTGGGCTCTTCAGAACACATTTGCTTTCTAGGATCTTTGAAAAACCTACTGTTAAAACTTTTTTGAGAAAACTTTATGTTAATTTTTGCCATGTGCAATTTATACAGAAAATAATTACAATAGACAATAGAGCAGGCAGAGCCTGGTGGTATTTGTATCATCAGATGGAAATGGAGGAATTTTCAGGGTTTTGAACCCTGTCTTGGTCAATCTGTTTTAACATTTTGTTGAAGTGAGTGAAAACTGTTTTAACTTTTAAGAAACACCGTTTTTCTGCATATAAACTTTCATGCTTGGTTTAGCATATTATACTTTTTATGAAAAGTAGAACAGTACACATGCCTCTTTTATTTTTTTTATCTGACAGGTGATATTCAGAGGCTGGTCTTAATTCTATAAAAAAACCTCCAAGTAATGGAGATTGATCTTGTTAAACAAGGAAAGTCTAAAGTATGGATTTGCCCCATTGACCAAAAAAACGACATAAAATGTTTACTGAAAGCTTCTTAGCAGTGATGGAAAATCACCTATTTTAGGCTGCTTTGAGCCCCAGGTTTCTATATTCACCTGGTTTCTTGTATTCCTCAAGAGAGTGTCTCAGTTTAGCCGTGGCACTGAACAGGTGGGTGAAGGTCTGACACAGGGAACTGGTGGGAAATACAGAACAAACAGTTTTCTGCAAGTCCTTTATTCTGTAATAGAATACAAGGGTGAAGAAAATTTTTTCAGGTTCTTAGCTTGTCCCATATTAAAATTTCATGGTAGGGAGAATCTTGTTAGTATCCAAATTGAGTAAATCTGTCAGCTGGTGTAGATCTCATGAAGAGTCAAGTACTGTGAGATGGTAATTATCTTTTTCTCCTTTAGCATTTGCTGATTTTCACCAAGGCAGAGATTAATTGTTAAATGCAGTAAATGACGGCCTCACGCAGATAAGTTATATTCAATTTACCATTTAGAGAAGAAACCACAGTTTGTGATTGGCTCATGAAATAATTGAATTCTCAGATAACTCATGTGACTTGTATGGTAAATGTAGCAAAAGTTCCTGCAGACAAGTTATTTATTTCTGCTATACATATCGTGCTTAAACAACCAACAAATTAAAATCTGGTATCTGTAAATACTGTTCATTACCATTAGTACTTGCAGAAATGCACTGTGTTCATCATACTGTCTCTGCTGTTTGTTTCTGGAAATGTGTTCTGAGCCATCCCTAGGGAAATGTTTTATAGTTTTTGAGGAAAAGTGTGGAGCTTCTTTTTTTCCTGAATATGTAATTATCTTCATGATTTTAATTACTCCAGGTCCTGTTTGCATGTAATCAGAGAGCAGAGGAATTTTAAGGAATTGCAGCCTTCTAAATAAAAACTATGGCATCTTTGGTGTATATCAAGCATGTTTTGGCAAAATCTTTTAGATAGTTGTGCTACTGGAGCAAAGCTGTCATGTCTATGAGGACAACTTCAGTTCTATTCCATGGGTCTAGGCCTTGGATGTAACACTCAGTTTCCAGCCTCCATGTGGATTCTGACCGTCCTCTTCCTCTCGAGCTTCAAAGCTCTGAGGGTGAATAAACTCCAGTTAGAGCTTTTTTGAACATTTACCTTTGGATTTCTTGTAACTTCAAGCATTCTATTCATTCAAGTCACTTGGCCTGTCACTCCAAGTAAACTCTCTGCTGAAATGTGTTGTTGGAGAGACTAAAAGAAGAACCAAATGTCATAAAACCTCAGGAGTTCATAACTACTTATATGCCCTGAAACTGTCCTGGTATGCAGCCAAATTTCTTCTCTGCACTCAAAACTCACGATGAGATCCCTGGGCCAGAAGCAGAGCGCGAGGCACCTGGTTAACAAGGCCCAAAATCCACAAAAGCAGCTCTGTGGTGTGTAAATTAATGTGTGACCAAGTCATTAACACTGCATTAAGAGGAGTGTTTATGAGGAATGCCAAACTGAGGTGCTCAGACTAAAAATGTGCTTCAGAATTAATCTCTCTTACTAAAAGTGTTGTTATTATGATTCCCACAAAACCAGTATTGCATAAATTTGCCTCTAACAGAAAGCAGTTCCAGTTCTCAGACTTTTACGTGGGTGGACACTGCAGTGCACCTGAAACTGTTGCCAGTCACATAAAAGTGACATCTGATAGATGGTGACAGAGTTGAACTTAAAAAACAATAAAGAACAAACAATTATGTACAGTTACAGCTGAAAAATTTGTTTGCTACTTTTCATGCTTGTCCTAAATCCCTCATCAGTATCAATGAGTTGGCAGAGGGAAGAGAAGTTGGACATGGTTTTAATTTATTTGGGTTACTAGACCAAGCTGGTGAAGTGCTCTAAGTAGATTCTTTGCTCCTCTCTGATGCTTTCACCACTGAAACATTTCCTTTTCTTTGCTTGACTCTACTTACCCCTATACACAGAATTTTTCATGATTTGTTTGGATATTTACCTGGTTAAAACATAGCTCAATTCTTTCTCCACATACTTAATTTGGTGTTTATGGAAATGCCTTATGAGGAATGTATTCTTTAAATCAAGCACCCCATTTGCTACAAAAGATGTGAAATGATGATCTCACATGTTCTTCTAGGATTCCTGAATACTTATGGGTTGTACTTGAGGGAGATCTATGGATTTACACTTATTGAAAACTCACACTCTTTATTTTGAAGCAGATGAGTACAACTGGCACATAGTTGATGAGCTATGAGAAATTCACTATAAAATTATGCCTCTAAATTTTCCAAGTGTAAAAACTAACAACAAAGAAACCTGGCTTGTTTGAACCAGATATTAAATTTGTTATTCAGTCTTTTCAATTCATCCTTTCATATTGTCCAGACACTTCATGCCAACAGTTTTACCTGACTCTTTATTAGAATACTAACAGTAAAGCAATTGAGCACAGTTGTAAAGCATTTACTGACAGCTTTCATTATAAGTAAATAAAACAGCCAGGGAAAAAGAGAGACCAACCTTCCTTCCTTGCTTAGCAAGACCTTTCTACAGCAATCTGTTTATAGAACGAGAGAAGATAACAGTTCTCATATTATAAATAACTTTATTCTTTTTCCTAGTAGAATCAACGACTCTGTATGCAGAGAAATTATAAAAAATTCTGTACTAACAGCTTTTTAAAAAAGGTAAATCTTTATCTTCCAGTTAAATACCACATAACAGCAGCAATAGCTTCTGAACTTCATTTTTGATACCGATAATAGCAGTATAGCTTAATATTTCATAGCTTAAATAGAATATTTTATATAGACACTTTATGTATTTCTACACAATTAAGATAGCAAACTAAGATATCTCTGTGCCTCCTAACAGTCCAGAGAACAAATGAAACCTCTGATAGATAGAAAATGTGCAATTTTGCATATGCAATCCTTTTGATGTGCCTTCGTTTTGGCCCATTCTTCACTTTTAGGAGATGTAACAGAAATGTGCCCAGCTTTGAATGGCCAGGGACATAGATTGGGAATAAATAGATTTGGGTCCTTTCTGTCCTTCTATGCTGAGTTATTATGTACAGCTCAACTATTTTTCAATGCCTCTGTTTTCTCAAGAGCAGCCTGAAGCCAGTGACTCTTCTATAAACCACTGCAGGATAGAAAAGCTTGTATTACTGTCCTTAAAAATCAATTAAATATTTTCTTCATCCAACAATTTTATTTTTTTTAACAGGTAGGACAAAAATTTAAACTTTTCAATGAAACTAACTTAGAACCCTATATTTTATTTTACAGGTGAAACACCTACAGAGAGTTTATTTGTGTTAGGAAGAAAGAGTAACCTGCATTTCTAATAGCTTCTATATTTATATCAGCTCTAATATTAGGTGTAAAAAATGCATATTTTATCTCAATATGTACATCCCTGGATGTACTGATGCATCTACATTTAACACCAAAAGCCATTTCACTTCCATTTTGTCACAGGTTTAATATTGTTCCTTTAACTTCACAGTGGGAGCACATGAATTTGGAAAGTGTCATAAATGGATTTTCTTGTAATTTTGTGTTCTTCTAGATAATCTTTCTTTTTTATGGTGCAATTATAAAGTAATCCTATATAATCTAGTTAGATTCATTCATATGTTGCTTTGTTTGTAAAGATGTAGTGTTGCAAAATAACTTAATGGTTTTGCTACTCAAGGATGGGTTTATTCCTTGAGGAGAGCAAACCAATAAAAAAACAATGAGAAAAACAGATTAAAGGTAAGGGTGGTGGTCTTTTCTTTACCAAGACGGGGGATGTAGCTATGACTTTATTATGAAAGATAATATTTTAAAAATTTTTTACACTCTACCTTGAAAATGCCTACAATAATTTCATATAAAAAAAAAAAATCAGTGTTATGGCACATTTTGTGGTAAACTGAAGGAACGTGCAGTTGCTTTCATTGGTCCATATCATTATATTTTTTTCACAAATGTCATTTTGTAAAGCAAGCTGTTTTGTAAAAAAAGAAAAAGATTGTGCACTGATGTGCAGTGGGGTAGGAATTTGAGCACTGGATAAGTTCATCTTACCTTATGACAAGATACCGATATCAGTTACCTTTTTGATCATCATTGTGTTTTCTCTAGACTTAATGGGAAAATACTTTAAAAAATTATTTATTAAGGTTAACAGAATTGGTCAGAATTCACCTGTGTCCTAATTTGGCATTTTACAAAAACACACGGGACATTTAAAACTTTCATTTTTGTTTCCCAACCATTGTCCATGCTGAGTTCCTTGGTCTCTCCAGATTCCCAACACTGTTCTAAGGATACTTGTGTGTTTAAATCATGCACTTCAAAAAGTCATGTGGAGTAGAAAATGAGGCATAGCACTTTCTGATGTTCCTACTTTTTGATCCCAAACTTGAAGAGAAATAAGGAAGCCATAAAAAGTCGCGTCAGAAGGGCCTTTAATGAACTTCCCAAGCTTTTCCTGATTTTATTGTATGATAGTAAGGTGTACTACTATGATCAATCTTCCCACCACTTCTACTTTAAAAATAAGAGCACTGCTATGTAAAAAATCCTGCCACTTCTGATGTAATTAATGTGTAAACATTTTAAGTAAAGTTTTGAAAAAATCTGCTGGTTTGATGGACCTGTGTGCAAATCTACAAAGATTTGATTTGCAAATCTAAGTAGATGTAGGAAAAATCAAGAAAATGATTTTTTTTCAATAGTTTTCCTTATTGACAAAATTTACATCAGAGAAAGATAAATCCTCAATGAATTATTAATTCTATTTACATATCCTAGAGGAAACTGCAAAAAAGGATTTGAGACATGTCAGAAGGGAAGTTCTGTGAAGTGTCTTACACTGAAATCTGGTTTTGTCTGAATTTTGCTCCCTGCAAGGGAGGAAATAAAACAGTACACTCTGATTTCTTTCTGGCTGAGTCTCTAGTAGAGTCTCCATTTTCATAAATTTCAAATAGTGGGATGGAGAAAAAAATCAGCTTCATAATTTGCTTGTTGTTTGCTGTTTGTAATGAAAATCATTGTTAATTTAGGAACCTGACAGCTGTAGGACATTTGCCATTCGACAGCAGCTGTCAGTAGCACTCTGGTTTATTTCGCAAACAGATGTTTAATTTGACTTCAAGGCCATTGTCATTTTGTGAGGGGAAACAAAGAGAGAAAAGGAATAGAAATAATAATAATGATAATCATAATTTGATTTCCTTTCAGATCATACAGCAGAGTCACTATTGATGATGTCTGAAGTGTTGTCATTTTTATTACTGAATGTTAGAAATCAGTTTTTTTATAACTGCCTGAAGTTATGCATCATAATTCGTGTTAAGGAACTGATTTGTCTTGTGTCAGGAACTGAAGGAGTTATTTTAATGTACTATGATACATTTTTAAAATATGTATTTTATTCATGAATCAAAATGTCATACTATTTCTGCAGGTCACAGATAAGGAGATTTTGGTCTCTATATTGAAATCAGAACTCCAGTGGGCCCACTGTCATTCAAAAATGTTTTGCTTACTGTAGTATGGTGGTGTTCTCATTGCACATCAGTGAATGTGAAGAGCAAACTGAATACAGTGATGATGAAAGAAGGTTTTTAAAAAGCTAAGTAGTGTAATGTGGTTAATTTTTAGTTTTAGTAACCAATGATTTTATCCAGTATGTGTCTAGTGGTCGAGGCTTTAGTTATACCTGCTGCTACAACATTTTGGCAAGATTATTCAGAATTATTATTCAAAATGTCTATTGGCCCAGATAAAAGAATGGAGATTAGCATTGAATGGTCTCACCCTTGCAACACATTGGTAATTCCTAGATATTGCAAAGTCTACTTTCAGTTAGTCATAAACGTGGCACAACTGGTCATTTGCTTCTTCATAATACAACCAGTATTTCAAGATTGTATTCTATAAGGGTACATAAGTAAACCTGCATTTAAATGTAAGGAGATATATTGCATGTATGGAATGAAATTTTCAATAGAAAAATTGTTCTGGCAGGCTGATGTAGATATTTGGTGAAGTGTTTGCATGCCCACAGAAATCTAGAACAGCTCCACAGAGCACATTTTGCAGTTAAGATTTTAAGCACAGCTCTGTTGTAGTATGAAAAGCAAATGGATGAATTAACAAGGTGCTGGATTCTGGCCATTCTTACTTGTATTGAATAGTATTTCAGTTCTCATTTGAGTTTGCATTTATTAGCTGGAGAGTCCCTAAGAGTGGTGTGTAATATCACTAAGGGTCTCAGAACCTCAACACTGTATTTATCTTGATTCTTTGCTTCACGTGAAGCACCACGAAATCAATTCTGGTTTGTTCCCTTAAAGGAGCAGCTATTTGTATTATTGCAGTTCTTTAGAAATTCTGAAAGGCAGAAAGAACACCCAGAAAAGGAATTGTTCGTTGCATGAACTGGCTGTGGAATTGATTGTTGTTGTCTTTCTCGTTACCACATTTGACAATTCTAAGGCTATTGTGAAAAGATTGAAACACTAAATTCAACCAATAATTGGGTGGGCCATTCCTTTCTTTTCCTTGCAGTAATTAGGTACCCGCTTTTCCCATCTTTTCTACATCATTAGACATGCATTAAGTATCTTTGCTCTCTGAACAGCAACAGCCTAAATGCTTTTTGCCCTGCTTTCCCGAAGAAATGGATTTGTTGCTCCATCAGTTCACTGCTCCAGCAGAATGTAGTTTAAAGTCTTGCACTGCACCAGAAAGCACATTTGATTTTTTAAAAATGGTTTCTGGGTTTCATTTGCTGCAGAAAGGGCAGGGTCACAGGCTGATGTCCAGGGAGGGACTCAACTCTCTTCCTTAGAGGGATAATGACCCTGATGCTTTCTCACCACTGTATGTGGAGCCCCATGATAACCTTAATATGTACCAACTCATTTCAGTGTTACAGATTACCTATCATAGGGTTTCTTCCCATAGATTTCTCTGAAAATGGAATGTACACTAGTTTTATATACGGAGAAATAAATATGTGCTCTCTTATGGTGCAACTGCCTTGCAGTGGTGGCTGGAGCAGATGTATGATGATACAAGAAACTCATAGAAAAATTGTGGTCCACATGCAAAGGTACTGAGGCACCACCATCTCATGACTGCTCATAAAGAAATTGTCTTGCTTGTGGGATTTAATTTAAATAGCAAAATATTAATGAAGTGCATTTGTCTAATTTCTCTGAATTAATCGTGGCCAAAACATTGTCTTCAACATGGTGAAGAAACACAAATAGTTATCATTCTTCCTGGTTTTATAATAGTAATCTGTACTTCTGCTGCACACACTTCAACTCACAAAGTGCTAAATATGTCTAGGCAAGTAAGTAAAATAAAGCTAAAACATAAAGCTAAGAAGAGGAGGCAGATTTGACAGGTACTTGGTACCTGTTGTCTGCATTGTCTTTTTCAGTAAGCTACTTGGTTCAGTGAGAATAAAGTTCTAAGTGCTGTCCTTATAATTTTCTGGTATTCCAGTGGCCAGTCATGCCTCATAAAAAATTCAGGCTGCAATTCCCTTCTGATTAAGTGAAACTGAAGTTGGTAATTGATTTCAGTAGAAGGTCAGTCAGGTGTCACTGGAGTGTCATTTAACAGCAAGATAAGATTGTGGGACACATCTAGGTTTTCAAAACACCCTCAGCATTAGTATATCTGTCTTTATGTTTATATGTTTATGCTTTTAGATTTATATGTTTTTAGTTTTCAAAGCATGTGATTCTTTTTCTGTCTCTTTTGCAGTTTGAATATTTGGTGGGAACAAATGACTCCCCACTATAATAAACAAACTCACTTAGTTATGCCTTATAATTTTGTCTAGAAGATCAGGACATTTGTTTTCCCTTGCTTCAGTTGCTTCAGTTTCAAAATCTAGACCAACATTTGGGAATGTTTAGATGGCACTGCTTGGGTGTGAATCTCAAACCCATAATGTGTTCACCTGTTTCCCATACAGGCGCCTGAAGGAGCACCCCTGCTTGTCTCAACAGTGTCTGAACCCTTGCTCAGTTTCTGCCTGTATCTCTGATCACACTTGCTGTATCTCAACTATCCACATTAAAACATCTCCCTCTTGGAGTTTCTAATGAAGTTAAGAATCTAATTAACTGCACTTTTGTTCCAAATAAAATGTGTTAGGGCTCGATTCCAGTTCCTAGTCTACGCCTGCTTCTCAATATAAAGGGTGATTTATCATTCTAATCCCTGTCATTACTGCTTACTACTGTTCAGAGTGCTCCTTTAATAGCCTTATTCATGTGCTCTCCTTGTCCTGATGACTGAGGCAGATACAGACTCTGGATCTTTTGCTTAATCCCTGCTCCCCTAAGAATAGTTGTAATCACTTCCTCCATGAAATGCTGACCTTTATCCGGATCAACGCGACTTCAGGAACCCCACTGAGGCAAAAAGCTTCTTGAGGCTGTAGGGTTTGTCTCCTCTCCCTGCTGCTGTATGTTGTTGTGTAGAAAATGCTTAAAATCACCGTGAAAAGGAATCACAATCTTCCAAGGAGTTTCGCTGACCCAGGGTGATTTGGGGGGGTGGTTATCATTTAAATGTAATCACACCCACAGTCCACTGCTGCAGCAAAGAGATATGCCTAGACTTGGTTCTTGCCCTGCCTGTGCACGTCTTGGACAATTTTTGATCCATCTCTTACTCTGTTTCTCTACCCTTCAATGCTGCTATTACCTTATCTCTGAGAGTATTTTTCTGATTTTCGTGGGTTTAGCAATTCTCCTTTCTCCATCATTTGCTTGCTCTGTTGTAGCAAAAGTGCAATCAATGCCACTGGTGTTGGCAGCTAATCAGACATGAGAAAGTTGTATGATTTTGGCATTTATAGGGCTGAAGAAAAGACCCTGATGTACAGGTTCCTTGCGGTTGCATTCTCCAAAAGTCTGTGTACCAGAGTTTGGCAACAATATTTGCTACAAATCCCTACTGCAAGGAATTTTTGCAAGCAGAAGAATTGTACGAGCTCGAGACACCATAATGCTGTTCTTAGCCACGAGCAGATGCTAAACAGTGGGTAGGTGCAGAAGCTTGCTGAAAACCACCCTAATTGTGTAGAAGAATTTCACAGATTAATTTGATCTTTCTTCGATAATTATATGTAATATGATCAGGGTGGTCTTTCAGCTGTTTCTCAAATACAATTTGAATGTGCCTTCTTCCCATGTGCTGCCCCTTCAGAATGAGGGAAGTGGAAAAGTAGCCGATATCACCCCTTTTATCTTTATTTTCTTTCATTTCTCTGCACTCCTGCCTTTCAGCACAAACACCCAGCACCTCCTGGCACTATGTGGCTGGATGTTCAGTAGGCTGTGCAGTCCCAGCTGTCAGGGAGAGCTCTCAGAACAGCCCAGGTAGATGAGATTCAGTTGTTACAGGTATTAATTCTTGACAGATGAAGTCTGTGTCTCAGCTGCACTGAAGAGCTGTCAAGTCTCTTCTGATGGTTCCAGTTCCACGGCTCAACCTCAAGTACTAAAGACACTGCATCAAAAACTTCCTCAGGGAAATACATTCACAATGGTAAAGTCTCTTTTAAGAAGCAGTATTAAGCATTTTAATATTAAATTATGTTATCTTTGTCTCAGTGGGTGTTAATTTGTTCCATTAATTGTGGCATTCCCCTTCTGGCTCCTGTCAATTCTAATGAAGTGAAGATTTTTTTTGGATTTGAAAATATCAAAGACTTTATTCCAATCTAGATGCCTGCTACGGACTATCCACTAATCAGTATTTTATCAGTGGGTGGGCTTTGCTTTTGACAAATAAATTTTTGTCTGTACAAGACAATAATTTACTCATTTATTCATATTTTCAGTGTATTGCTAGTTGACAACTTTAAAAAAAATAATAGTAGAATTCAACTTCTAAAAAATAGTAGAAGAATGACAGTTTTTTATTTTTTATTTTATCTTCAAATTCTTTTACTTCATGCTTTATAAATATTAAAGATTTAGAACAATTTTTCTAAAGTTTTGGTGAACTTTTTCCTGGCTTCATTAACTGGGTGCTCATGGTCATGCTTAAATTTTAATTATTTTGGGGTTTTTTAATAGATGAAAAAAATGGTGGTTTTTATTTTTACTGCCCCAACCTGGAGTGGGAGGAAGCTGATTCAAGAGGGGAGGGGAATACGAGCAGGATATAAAGATTAAAAATAATGCTGTAAAAGGGAAATGATGCTTTTACTGTGCCTCAGCTGTCTACGTGTGCTGTGCAATAATGGCCAAATGAACAGAGCTTGAGCAGTGACCTCAGGTCGAGAAGGGAGCCTGGGGCCAGGTGAAGGAACACGTGGGCGGCTCTGACACGTGGCCTTGGCCGGTGTGGTTGGTTTCCTTCCCCATCCTGCCACACCAGGGGAAACAGGCTGGCAAAGGGGGCATGGCCTGAACACCCAAAGAAATTCAGTTCCCTGTGCAAGTGGGTGAGGGTCGTACAGGTTGCAGAGACCTTAAGCAGAAATAAATTGCAGCTCGATAAGGGTTTTATTTGGGTTTGGTTTTCATTTTGTTTGTAGGATTTGTTAGTTAGTACACAAGTGCTTTGCACTGGTTCTTATTGCGAGTTAGCTCAGTTATCAGGTAATAGGATTTTGGGCTCACTAGCTTGAAAAAACCTGTACTCCCACCTTTGGTAGACTGCTTCCATCTACTCTACAAAACCACTACTTAGAATAAAAGATAAATCCATCCTCCAAACACTCGGTCCTATCCAATCTTCCTTTGCAATATAATTTATAATGCTTAACTCTGAAATTCAAGGAGATTGCTACAAAAAGTGGTGGCTATCAAAATCCTTGGTGATGATCTAGCCCATGAACAGAAATGTGCTTTAAGTGATGTTGCTTTTTTTTTTCCCCCCTATTTTTTTTTTTTTTTTTTTAAGTAATAGGTTTGGCGTTCAAGCCAGAAATTATTGTATCAGTACGATTTTTTATCCTGAAGATTTTAGATTTAACATTTATGTCCTGTGGCCATTCAAGTAAAGAACAGAGAGATTTTCAGAGGCAAAATATAAGAAAGCAGCATGTATAGCTGTGTTTTCCCTCAGAGCTCTTTGTTGTATTATATATGATGGCCAAATTAGTCCTGAAGTCAGTGAGCTTCCATGTAGGTGCGTGGTGGCAGACCCGAGTATGACATGAAGGACACCAAAAGGACTTGGAAGCGAGAGGAAATTTGTAAGATAAGCTTTAGAGTACTTTGATCTTGCTGTGGGGTTTCTCTGAATTAGATTTTCTTGCAGTATATGTGAAATGTTGAAAAATAAAACTGGAGGGATATTCTGGCGTCTGTACTGAGGTTTTAGAAAAGACCATGTTTTATTGTTTTTCACGTGACTAATCTATTGGAGAAAAGATCTTCATCTTGTGATGTAAATGTGGAATTATGGCAACATTGATCAACTTCATGTTAATATTTCTGTGTTTTATCCAACATCAAATACCAAGTCTGGTTGGTTTGTTCAAACTGTGTTAACAACACACTTGAAAACAAACTGATGGACAAAACCCACAAAATGACAACAAAAAAAAATGCATCTTCTGTTTTAGTTTCTAAGTTACTCATTAAAAAATAGTTTGCTGCAAACTTTTAGACTGTTGCCCCTTGTCAGTGATGGCTGCTGACAGATTCTGGTGTAGATGGAGCCTGTCCTGGCTGAGACAGCACACGTTCCTAGTTGAAAATTATTTTGAAGAATGTGGTTGTCAAATATACTAGCAGTGTAAAAATTGCTGGACATTTATTAGCTAAAGGATTATAGAGACTTTAAGAGGAAATTTAATTTGTTTTAAATAAAAGTCTCCTAAATATTAGAAAAAAGAAGTAAGTATTGTCGGCAAACTTCTGGGTGTTTGTGTTTTCCCTCACCTTGCAAGTGTTTGTTAGAAACACAGGGTTGGCTGTTCTCCAAGGCAACATAGAAGGAAATAAAATGAGAACATCTTAATTAATGCATTAGAATGACAAAACCCAGTAGCACCAACAAAATCGCAGTAGATGTAAATGTGTGTTTTTCACATCACTTTCTAATGTTAAAGTAAATGGTACATTTAGAAATTCTTTCTCTCCAAAAAAACAACAAACCTAAAAAAGAAAACAAACTTAACATGCTGTTAATTGTTCTCAGTAGCTTTCTGGGTTGGGAAGCAACTTATCATACTGTAATTAAATCAGTGAGGCATGGAATAATTAAAGAAAATAATTTTGACAGCTAGAAGGGCAAGACAAGGTTAACTCACAAGTAATACAGAGCAGGAAAAGTGTCTTATCTGCAACTCAGTACTTTATTATTACTTCTCAATATCCAAGTAAAACTTGGGGTATCCTCACCACCTCTGACAAAACCTGTTTTATTCAAATGTAACTCTAATGTTGTACTTAATGGCTTTGATGTAAGCTTAAAAAATGTCACAGGAACAATTCCTACAAATACTCTTCCTTACTTCTTTTGTCACATCACTACACCCACAGAAGTAATTTAAAATAAGAGTATTTCTTTTCGTGCTAGGAGTTGACAAAAGGAGTGAGGAAAATAATTTAAAGCTGTTTCTATGGGAAAAAAAAAAAGAAAGAAAAAACCTTAAACTGACTTCTCTGTTTCTGGTGTGAACTGGAACATTCCCAAGGCTGGTCTGAATTTTTATGGTTTATGACATTTCCTGTTTCTTAATATCCCAAATGCAATTTCTGTGTCTTTGGCAGAGCTCTTCACAGCAGGATGGTACAATTGTTGTGGAACTGTGCTGCAGAGGGACTTTTATATTCCATGGAAGCCTTTCAAGGCAGCCTTTGCACACTGCCCTCAGATGTGGTCTGACCAAACTGAGCCAGGACAGGGACATTCCAAAGTAGTCCTGCCAAACCAAATATTACAGATATTCTTTCCTTTTGCTGTGAGAACTACAAAACAGAAATAATGACACTTTTTGGACAATTCACTTGGTTGGTTTTCTTTAATAAAAGCAGGTGCTGTCAGGTGCAGATGTGCCTTTACCTTACAGTTTTGCTCCTTAGTTTGGTGATGGGAAAGCTTTAGCACAAATCCAGAAACCTTGCCTTGAAAAAATTTGGAAACAAAGAGATTTTTTTAATCAAAAAAAACTCCTTTCTCCTTTTTGTTTTAATCCATCATTTTCTGATAGTTGGAGAGAGAAAAAAGTCAATAAGAAAAACAAGAAATTGAAGATCCACTTGTAGATATTAATATGGGAGGGAAAGCAATTGGATGACCCCTTCCTATTAAGTTCAGACAGAACTGGATGTTTGAAGTGGGGAGAAGGATTTATGTAGACTAAGCAGATGTGTACCTTGTGTAAATTCTTAAAAGCTTTCTTGCCTCTCTCTAGAAGTTAGCCATTCCATTTTGGCTGTTTTTGTAAGCCTCAAAGCCAAAGAAAAGGATCCTTAGCCCAAAGATCAAAACTTTTATAGAAGAATAAAAATTATGTCCAAAAGAAAGAAATAGGGGAACATGAGGAGCTATAAAAGCTAGCAAATACTCTGAGCAGATGTTTTTTGCGTGTGTTCAGCCTAGAGACTGGTTATTTAAAAAATTAATATTTTAAAATAATTTCTGATTGAATATTTGTAAAGTTTTGTGCCTGCTTTTGAGATTATGGAGCCATGTAATGTGCCCATCCTGGTGCATTTGGAATAGGTATAAAAACTCCCATTTAAATTATTGGCTCACCATGTAGTTTCAAACACAAGTGAAAAGACAATGACTCAGAAAGCTGTGAAGCTCTTGTTATTAGAAAAGGAACTGTTCCCCTGACATTTTACAGTGACAAGCTAACTGCAGCAAGAAGAATAACGCAAGTACTCTTCAGGCTTCAAACAATCTTTCTCTATTTTTTTTTTTTCTAAAATAACTGGTAACTGCTTCTGAAATACCCGTAATACCTTTATTATCTGCAAAATCGAGATCTTTATCAAACAGCTGATTTCGTATTTGTTTGGATTAAGATAATAGAATAATTTAGGCTAGAAAGGACTTCTGGAAATCAATTAGTCCGTTTTTCTGCTTGAAGTAGGTGTTGTTACCCCAGTTTGGTTGTTCCCTCGCTAGGTTGCCAAGGCATGGATCTGATCAAGTTTGGAGTATTTCCAGAGATGGAGGTAGCACAAACTGTCTAGGCAGCCCATTCCAGGGTAAAATCTCTTTGATTATCCTCATGATGAGACAGGTTTTCCTTGTATCTGCATGGCATTTCTTGTGCCCCACTTTCTGTCCCCTTGCAGTGTAGAATCCAAAAAGTCTTTAAATCTGGCTTTGGCTTTCAGTGTGAAGGCTGAGAAGTTAAGGTAGCAGGCCACTGTCACAGGTGGGTCACTGGGCTCTATTCTTCCTAGCAGTGGCTCTAGTACTTATGTTTGTTTTATTTTTTTCCTCCTTATTTCTTGTTAGAAACCCTGGAAAAGGTTTCTTGGGAAGTTTCTCACACACTTGGTCAGTGTCTTCTGCCACCCTTTAAGCTGTGCCTTGGCAGCTCCTATATCAATAAAAGACAACTAATTCTGGGTTTCATTCACTTGCTGCTATTTGCCGCAGGCTCTAATTCATCCCTTCTAAAGATGAGGCCTAGGGATCTTTCACCAAACTGGCAGGTCGATCACGTCCTTGCTTTTAGTGAAGTTCAGTTTGCTCTTCTCTGTTTCATGCTGGTTTTTCACAGTGTTGGTTGGTTGCCTGTGTTGCCCTTTCCCACATCTTCCTTTAGGAGATGTCAGCCCTGTTAAGGACTAAGAGTTTTTACACCCTTTTTCAGGTGGATGTAGCTTTAAGAGGTTTGCAAAACCCAGTTATTCTCCTGGGTTCTTGATAAAGTGAAAAGAAGGATTCCTTCCTCTCCTACTCTGGCCTTGCATCTTGGCAAAGAAAGGACAGTAAAATTGCATCTTACTTCTGATCATTTTATGGGTGGGACGTTGTCAAAGGAAGGTTCCATGACTGCAGCAACAAATCTGAGCATATACATCTTACTTTTCTCACTTCAGCTGTCATGAGTGAGGAATAATTCTAGAGAGATTAAGAGAATTACTTGACTAATACAGAAGTAAGACAAGAAATTGGCCCTTGCTGTTTAGAGTTTTAAATACAAGTGATGGTACAAAATGTTGCTAGAAGAATGTGTACTCGTACTGGTAAACAAGGAAGAGTGCCAGCTCCCAAAACACATTGTCTTCAGGAGGCTCTCTGTCCATAGATTGTCTTTGAATTTAACCAAAATCTGTTTTCCTACAGGAAGAAGATAAAGTTTACATGTGAATTAAATTATTATAATGTAAAAGGGTCAAAGAAACTAGCTAAAGTTTATTTGGGGGCTAAATATATCCAGCCCCCTCAGCTGAGGAACCGAGGCACTGAGGCTTGGAAATTTACATTTTGTTTGAACTATAAGCCTCAATAAAATATTCTAGATTTAATTAATTTTAAAGCAGCTTGCCTTTTGGAACCCGTGAATTGTTTTCAAAGACTTTACCTTATGCTCGCTTTTTTTCTACCTTCTGTTTTACATGATATTTGCACTGGGCTGCTGTCATATATCAGAAGTACTTATCTCTTTAGAATGCCATGTAATTTCCCATGAACAGCTGCTTACTTTAGCTGTGCTATTTTTTTTGACTGAAATTGAATAAAACTTCAGTATTTTAATATAAGATTTGACCGAAGTATTGAATGCTCAGTTGACTGTTTTGCATTTCAAGAGCACGAGTCCTCACCATATGCCTATGACCACTTTTCCAGGGGTCAAAGTACTTCAGATTTCTGTAAAATGTGATGAAATTAAAATGCAAGTTGAAATAAAAGTATCTGATATGTAATCCTGTATTTTGTATACGTGTTGTCAGTACAGGGAAGTATAACCATGTCTTAGCAGTCCAGTTCTCTCCTTTTGTTAATTTATCACGCATTTTCTTTTTGCTTTAAGAAATAAGTATAATTCAAATGCTTTTGGTTTTTTTTCCCCCTTTATAGAGCTAGTATTGTGCAGAAGCGAATAATTTATTTTCAAGATGAGGGCTCTCTCACCAAAAAAATTTGTGAGCAAGGTAAGGTAAAGTAAAACATCTTTCTGATCTCCTTGTTCTGCTTGCATATTTCTCTTAACTCATTGCCTCAAACTAAAGTTTGGAGGTCTTGGACAGTTTCATCCAGGTTCAAATTTGGGATCTTCCATTCAGTTATGTTCTTCCTTATCACATATACTGCATCTTGTACAA